>PVKA01030101.1:0-27641 GCA_004027165.1 Ctenomys sociabilis
GGAGGGGAGAGACAGGGCGACGGGAGAGCCAGGGAGGGAGGGAGGGCACTGCCGACATGAGCACAACAGTGCACCACCAGCGCGTGTATGTAGCTGCACACAGAAGACTGCTAAAGAAAATCTCAAAACTCTACAGCAAGCCATGGAAACCAGCACACGACAGAGCAAACTGGGAACCATGGCCCTCTCTGGGGTGGAGCTGGGTCTCTGCTTGGTGGCCCCTCACCTTCTACACACGCTCTGTGACAGACCTGCAGTGCCCATCCCAGTGGGCTCCGAACAGCTCAGCTGCTCCAGGGCAGTGAGGAAACCTGTTTGGGGCCAAGGCCTTGCTGTCCTCCCGGGGTCCTGTGCCTAATCCTGGGGCCTAGATGTTAGTGGCCACAGAAAGGAGAAGCGCCTCCAGCCCTGTCCCTGTGCTGTAGCCCAGGAGTCTCGGGGTCCAGCTGCAGCCTCTTGCTTTTACCTTAAAACCAGGCCGGAGCTGAGCTAAGTGCAAACATCGCCATCATCTAATGCCACTTTTCAGCAGCTTCGTGTCCTGAGCAGAGGGGGTAGGACAGGCCCAGGGGACTTTCCTCTGCTCAGTGGACAGCAGGAAGTCCCTGCTCCAGGTCCCAGCTGGGTGGGCAGGGTCCTACTGGGCCCAGCAGAGACCACAGCCACATTGGAGCCAATGATAAGCACAGCCCCGGGGCAACCATGGCAGCGTGGGTAGAGATGACGCACGCCTCCCAGCACCCGGCCCTGAGGTCACGGGCTGTGCCAGCCCCAGGTGCTGACCAAGGCTGCAGGACTTAAGGAGCATCACTTTCGCCCTGGCATCCAGCACAACACACAGAGCTCTTCCGGACCAGGGTCAGTGCAGACGCAAAGGAACAAGAGGTTCCCAGCAGGAAAGTGTCCCGGGGAAATGACGTGATGGTGTAAAGGTGGGGAGCTCAGGGGCTGAGGAAGAACTTAAGGTCACACTTCTGGAATCCATATCACCAGTGGCCCAGGTCCCGGGGGCTGGGCCCCAGGGAGACTGGGCTTGGTCCTGGGAGGCACATGGCTGTGACCACCTTCTCAGGGACAGGAGCCCCTGCTCTGGGCCCCACTGGGTCCATACCCTGTCCTCCTCCCACTGTCTCCACTGGAGGTCCTGTCACCTCACATCACCAGGCTACGTGAGATAATGTCTGGGACCTGCACTTGGGACAGGGCCAGGCTGGGAACCCGAGCTGCTAGCTGTGAGCCCCTCCCATCACAGTAAACAAGGTGACTTTTAGTTCCTGTCTGGGTCCCTCGAGATGCAGGACACAGCGCTCACTCTCCAGGGGATCCTTGCCCAGGTGGGACAGAAGCATGCCTGAGGTGGAGGATCCACTTCCAGGGCACTATCCGGAGAGGGGCTCACCTCTACAGGGCGGGGCTGACCCCACCTGGGCTCAGAAGGTGGCCTTCCCCGCCTGCATGCAAGCCCAGCCCTGCTGAGTGGGCCTGGGTTCGTGGGCAGAAGACAGTGACAGACAAGGAGTGAGGGCCCCAGGGGACAGCACACAACAAGGAAAGTGGGAAAAGGAGCACCAGCAGGCCTGCCCATGGCTCTCTGCCTGCTATGTATTGTTTTATCATCATGGCCATTGATGTCATTTCTAAGGACACTGGCACGTAAATTGATTTGAACCCCCTCCATGCCTGTGCACACAAGCACACACACAGGTTCAAGTCCAGCTGCACAAGAGCCAGTCAGCCTGCCGCCTGGTCCACACACAGCATGGAGGTGGGCCCGCAGGAGCTCCAGCTGTCAGTCCCCAAGGTCTGATGACCCCTCAAGTGGCCGGTAGCTCAGCTGCAGCTCTGCTGGGGTGGCCTGAACAACTCCCCAATGGGTGCGCTCCATCCTGGAGCCACACGCAGGCCTCGCCTGGCCTCAGCAGACTCACGGAGTCCCGTGCACCGCCTGTCACCTATGGACAAGGCCGCTGCCTCTGTGCACCTCTCCCTTCTCCAGGACTTCAGTGCCTTCCTTCATCACCCTGCTGACAACACCCAGAAATGTGGGATGCAATGGGGGGACCAAGGCGCCTGTCTGGTCCCCATCTATTACCGTTAAGGCCAGCAGCTGCTGCCTGTCGCAGGCGCCCTTTATCACGTTCAGAAGGTTCCCAGTTTCGTGGGAGTTGCTCTCACTACTGCATGGATGTGGATTCCAAAAGGCCTTCCCTGCTGCTTTACAGCTTCAGTCCCTGTCCTGTGCATTCAGGAGCACAGATGGAGGGATAGAAGGGACAGCAATGGGGAGTTGACAAGACTACACCCTGGCCCACAAGAACCTGGCCACACTGACACAGTTCCCAATGGTAGACTTGTGTTGCAAACCTTGTGCCTAGGGCCCCATGCTCCCCACTCCTGTGTCGCTTCCAAGGCTGCGCACCCCAGTGCCTGGCACCTAGGACCTGGTCCCCAAATGGTGGTGAAGCTCACAGTGTCTGCACAGTGTCACCACCGGGACCCTTTCCCCAAAGCCAGATTTCCAGCTTGCTCTCCGGGATCCTCCATGGGGAATTGCATGTGGTTCTACGCATGAAATATGGATAACGTGAGAAGCCGTATGTGTGACCCCACGCCTAGTGCTGTGCTGGCTTCGCCGCCTGACAGAGGACACAGGGCAATGCCAATGGGTCCCCTCCTGGCTCTGCTGGAAGTGAAGCCACTGTCACCCGGCCTCACTCGCTTCTCTCTTCATGGCCTCCCTTCTCCACCCCCATCTCGGACATTAATTAAGCAAAGCCCAGCAGTGACGAGCCCCACGCCACCCTCCCTATGTGTCTCATTAGGCTTTCCAACATGCTCAGCAGGTCCTAACTCCATAAGGTGGTAGCACGGGGAGCACTGATTCACAGCCCTGCTGTCCCCAGACTACTGGGAGGTTCCCTATGGGGCTCTACCCCACCCCCGCTGTGGAGCAAGCTTGGGTGACATCAGTAGTCGATGAATAAATGTCTATGAGGATTACACTTTGCCATCCTTTAAGGCCATGTTTACAGTATCACCCCACATGCATATGTGCACACACGTGCACAGGCAAACACATGCATGCACACACATGCACATGCACACCTGTGTGCACACACACACATGCACACATGTACACTTGGGCATGCATGCGCACACACATGCACTGCAATGCACGTGGGCCATCACTGGAAAAGAACCCAAAATACCCAAACACCTAGGAAACCACGATATTAGCAGCTGACATCCACTACTGGTTCCCTCTACTGAATAAAAGGCACTGGCTCTGTCCACCCCTGGGCAGCAGGGAGAGCTGGCCACCAACTCTCTGCCTGGGCACACAGAAGTCTCTGTGTCCAGGCCCAAACCCTACCCTGAGCTGCCCTTCTCCGCTGTCAGAGACTGGAGCGCTCTGGAGCCCGAGGGTCTCACTGACGAGACACAGCCGGAAACTGCAGCTGCTCTGGGCCGCACCCCTCCTGCTCCGAGACAGGGCTATACTACAGCTCAGAGTCATGTAAAGCCTCCTGCTTGCTCTCCATCGCTGAGATCTAGGGGGATCTCGAATGCTTTCCAAATATCCGCAAAGCATCATGAGAGGCCAGGACAAATGCGGCAGATCCAGGGCTGGCCCTTCACGAATCACAGAGCACTTTTATTCCAACAACTTGAAAGAATGTAAAATGTCTTTCTTACTCCTGAAATATAAAGGTAGACTGACAGGTTAATTGAAAAAAGACATTGGGGCTGAGATAGCTCAGTGGTCTAAAGCACCTGTTTAGGCAAGCTTAGGCATCCGCAAGGGACCGCAGTTCAACCCCGGCACCACGTGCTGCACCAGCACCACCCTTAGGGCAGGCTGAGCTGGCAAGAAGAAAAGAAAAAAGACACCCACGCTCGTGCACGAGATCGCATGATATTCAGCAGGCGCTAGCAAAGGAACACCTGGAATCTATCACTTTCAACAAAAGCAAATTTTCACTGGCTGAGGTTCAGCTGGCCACTGTAGGGCTCTTCCGGGAAACACTTGGACGCCCTCTTGCCTCTCCCCTGCAGGCCTCTTCTCTTCGACTAACCTTTCACATTCCTCCTCCTCCTTAGCACCCCCTTGCTGTCCCTCAGCCAGATTCTGACACCCCGAGCCTGGGAGGCTCCTAGGGCTTAGTGCAGCTCAAAAACAAAGGCAGACAGACACTTAGCTCCAGCGTAAAGGCCATACACAGTACTCTGTCCCACGAGAGCTCAGCTAGCCCTCTGTAGCTTCAGGTTTCGCGCTGGCAAATTAACCAACTCTGATCAAAAATATTGGGGGAAAAAATCCAGAAATTTCTAAAACAGCAAAACTTGAATTTCCTGCCGGTCACACAAGATTCACAATCCACACAAGCGACATGACGGGCAGGCGTGCCCTGCTGGGACCTCCGACCTCGCAGACCCCGTGTCTCCCCGCCCCCAGCAGAGTTCCCGGTGGCCCTCCTGCTCCGGCCGTGCAGACCCCTGGGAACGCTGCGACTGCACAAAGCATGCACACCCTGCGCTGTTCCTCCCCCCCAACCAACAATAGCAGGCCGGCTGCTTCCGCCACACTGGCATGGCGTGGGAGTCAGAAGCCACCTAGAGAAGAGCGACGGACACAGGAAGATGTGCAGGTCACAAGAGGAAGAAATCTGAAGAGCCAGAAAGCAAATGCCAGAGAGAGCTGCTGCGAAAGGGTGCCCGCCCTCCTGCTCCCCCCGCCGCCTCCAGGCTTGGTAGGAGACAGCTCCCACCCCCACTCACCCCCGGGTGTGCCGGGATCTGTGTCCTGAGTTCTGCATGGAACCTCGGGGTAAAGGTCAAGTCGCCCAGGCCATGATGCCAAGGCCACGTGCTGAGCCCACACATCCGGCTGCCCCGTCAGGAGCTTTGAGACACCAGGGAGCCCCAAGGTCGAAAGAGCCGTGGTGGTCCACCCGGAGCTCCGGTGGCCTCAGGGCTTCTGTAGGCAATGCCATCAGCACCGTGCGCCCGGGACCAGGTGGGCAGAGGTGACAGCCGGGTTCAGGACAAAGCCAAGGAAGAGGCCTCCCCACAGTCAGGACTCAGGCACTTCCTGAGGGAAGAAGAGGCCAGAAAAATCCTCCACCGTCAGCTTTGACTCCCCGGTGCTTCTGTCCCAGACGGAGCAGCCCTGGAACTCTCCTGCATGAAGCTGATCGGGAGAGAGCGGACGCCACACTGCCGCTTCCCCCGACGGTGCATGGCCTGCAGACCTGAGGTCGCGGAGACCCGCGCTCGTCCCGACAGGCCTCGCGGGTATCTTCACAGCGCGAAGCGGAAGCGGGTTGTAAATGCCACCCGTTCGCCACCGCGTGGCACAGCCACAGACCGAGGTGCTGCCCACAGCGAGAATGTCAATAAAGAAACAGGATCCACAGCGCGGACACAAAGGAGGCCGGTCCCAGTCCTGCAGGCTCACCCGGGTCTGCTGGCCAGCGCAGTTGGCTGGCCGGGCCCGGGGCCTGCCCGGAAGGGCCATGTGCACGACCCACGCACCTGACTTTATCCAAGCACTCGGCCATGCCCAGCCACGCGAGGGCCCCTGGCAGAGCCCCGCGGTCCTTCTCTTCGGGTGCTTTCATTACTGCCAAGTGAAGCCTGTGAAGCCACTCGCGCCGGTGCGGCCCGCCTTGTGACAAGAGTCTGCTTTCATGCTGTTCAAAATCAGACTTGGAGGACTCTGCGGATTCACCCGCCACCTGAGGTGTGATCACAATACACGATGAGGGTTGGCGGCCTAAAGATTCACTTCAGCAAAAGACAGGGCACCGCTGACCCCCCCCCCCAGAACCCCGCCAGCCCCGAACCCCCTGCTCCACCGCGCGGCCTCCTCCTGCACAGCTCTGCGCGCCCTCTCGTGAGGTCTGTAGCTGGGCTGTCGTGGCTGTCGTGGCTGTCGTGATGTCCGAGGCCCTGCAGCTGCAGGGCCGGGCCGCCAGCTCTCTTCCCGAGCGCGCACCACTGCTGGGGGTACTCGGCACCAGCACCCGCTGCACAGTTTCCCAGCACTCGGGACGGAAGCCTCAGAGCAGCGGCCGGGGCCTCCTCGCCCGGCCCGCAGGGGTGGAGCTGCCAGAGTGCGACGCCCGCGGGCGGTTTTGAGGGTGACCAAGAGTCCACGGGGCGACAGCCACAGTCTGCGAAACCGCCCGCTCCGCCAGAACCATCTGGAGCTCCCTGAATGACTGGACGGAAAGGGAAAGGGGTGGGGAGCACCAACGCCTCGGGCCTGGCCGGCCCACCCCACCCGTAGGCGCCCGGGGATTTTCTGGATGACAGTCACAGCTAGGAGAACAGGTAGAGCAGACTCGGGAGAGAGCGCGGTTCCTCCGTCTGCGTGCCAGGAGGGTGGGGCTGTGGGGTTCTCAGACCTCAGTCTTGAGCGGAAGGAGGCTGGGCTGAGGGGAACGTGGCTCTCAGAGTGCTCGGGAGCTCAGGAGCCCCTGTGGCCCAGGCAGCCGCCGCCGTGGGGCCTGCAGCCAAAGACAGGACTGTGCCCAGAGGTCTGTGACGTAGGCAAGTGTCCTCACTGCTGGAAGAGGAAACCAACCCTTGTGGGGCACAGCTACTGGGACATAACCCAGCATGGCAAAGAAAAAGCCAGGCATCTGCTGCTGCACTGTACATGAACTTCTGGGACATTCAAGAAGGAAGCCAGGGACAAAAGGGACAAGTGCAGCGTGACTCCCCAGCCTGGTGAGTGAGATGAGCTAGGGGCAGGAGATGGGACAGGAGCCCCTGCCCAAGGCCACAGGGCTGCAGCTTTGCAAGATGGGGGTGTCAGCCCTCAAGACTGGTGGTGACACCATAAATAGATGGATGGCCCCTGAATCTCCCTAGAAATGCCCACTGTGGTAAATTTTATGCTATGCTGATTTTGTCACATTAAGAATAAAATTTCAAAATCAAGAAAGAGTACATGCTCTAAGGCATAAATTCCATCCAGGGCAAAAATTAACTGGTCTGCTTGTCACTCGCTGTCCTCCCAGGTCCCTGTCCTCATGAGGCTCAGTGACCTCTGCTCTCCCCTGACTCAGCGTTCGTTCCCTCTCCTGGAGTTGGAGACCGCCGTTGCCACACCCTCAGCCCCCTCAGCCACCTCTTGGCCACCAAAGACATAAAAACAAACAGAAACAATCAGTTGGGACAACTATGAAAATAAACACAGGCTGCAGTCGGGCCGAGAGAAGGGAGTGAGTGGAGCCCTCTCTGATTCTGTTGCCCAATTCATCCTTCTTCAAACACATCTGTGAGCCTCACAAAGGGGCTTACAATGCGGGCCCGTGTGCAGCGCTCCCAGCTTGTCAGCATCCTGAAAACAGGCGCTGTCCATGGGACTGGGCTTCTGGGGTGGACACACCAGCCATTAGGAGCTGCCCCTTCCCTCTCAGTCAGGTGCTCTTGTGGAGCAAGGGGCTTCTGAGACTGCCAGTCCAGTCTGTTCGGATGAGGTGTCTGTAGCTGAAATACCATCCATGTGCCAGGGCCACAAACATTCCGAGTGCAGCCAGAATGCTGCCTCCAGCCCTGGGCCCTGGCTCTGCCTGCCCACTCAGCAGCTCACTGTGAATGTGACATTCAGTCAGAAGCAGAGCAACGGGACACACGTCAGCTCCTCCTGCCTCATCCTCAGGGTCCATCATGCAGTGGCCCCAGCTGCCGCTTCTCTGGGATGCCCGGGTTCTCCTTGAAGCCATTCCTTCAGCAAAAGGAGCTGAGCCCATGTGTGCCAGTAGGGTCATGCCTCTGCTTTTCGGGAAGCCTCTGAAGCTGCTTACAGCTCCAGAATCTAGGGAGAAATCCAGCGGGCATCCCCAGGGCCTTGGTGACTGTCCACTCCTCCCTGTCCTCAGCCCTCTCTGCAGTCTGCCATACTGAAGATGTCTTAGGAGCTGTCTCACTTGTGATTTTTCAACATCGATTTCCCTTATGCCTCAGATCTTGTGCGTATCCCATCCCTGCCCCCCACCACAAACCCTGCTCTCTCTTCATTTGGCCAGGCTCCTGTTTCCCTTGAAGACCTGGTGTCAGGGGCCCTCCTCTGGACACACAGGCCCTTCACTCCTCAAGACTGCAGCTCATCCCACTGCCAGGCAGCCTGAAGCCATGTAGGGGGCTCCTCAGTGAACCAAAATTAACTACTAATGCAGTGTTTTAACTTGGCATCCATTCCCAGAATAAGTCTCAAGAAGCCACTGCTTCTTATGTTCCTATGTCCCTGATAGCCCCAGGCCCTGGCTGTGGGTGTCCCGGGTGTCCCACGATCTAGCTGGGCAGCAGCACTGATAGAACGCACATCCCAGGTAGTGTTAACTCCTCCAGTAACAAATACCAAACTCATTCATCAGCTTTTGTACTTGTTTAAAAACTTCTCCTAGGGCTGGGGATAGCTCAGCTGTCTAAGCGCCTGCCTGGCAAACACAAGGACCTGGATTCAATCCCCAGTACTGCATGCCATGCCAGCCCCCTAGCCAGGTGCACTATGCAGGCCACTGAAACTGAGTGTGGTGGTGCACACCTGTAATCCCAGCAGTGGGGAGGCTGAGACAGGAGGATCACTACAAGTCCAAGCTGTATAGCAAGACCCTGTACCAATTAATTAAGTAAGTAATGAAAAAAATTCTCCCAACCTGATTATTTTCTACAAGAGTCCAAGATTAGAATGGGTGGGATTTCCATACCTAGGGAAATTCTGCTCATGTTATTTTGTGTGACGTTTCTGGAGCATTGGATCAGTACTGTGCAGCCTCCTTGCTGCCCACACACTGGTGGACCCCCCACTAGAGCTGCAAATGGGCGCAGTGGGAACAGAAGATCTAAGGCTCAGCCCCTGCTTCTGCCCCCTGAGCCGCAGGCCCACATATGACTAAGTGAACACCCTGTCCCAGCTGGTGCGCAGTGCAGTGCCAACACCCCATGTGTACCGTGCAGGGGCTGAGGAAGTGCAGACTCCCACCTGGCCCACAGGTCTTCTCCAGCAAGCCCTGCAGGAAGGAAATGCCTCATGAGCAGTAAGGAAATAACTGCTTCTGAGTGAGGAACCGCTGTCCCCTCTGTGTCTTTACGAGATCTGGGCATTCTGAGTTCATGCTGCAGAAGGAGAGAACCATGCTTGGGATGGACCTGGTCCAGGGCATGCTGGGAAGCAAGGTGTAAGGGACACCAGGTGGCCTCCCCAGGGTGAAGCTGTTCTCGTGCGCCAGCCTCCTGCCCTGCAGACACGTGGTCTAAGGCAGAGAAGGGTGGCAGAGGGCAGCTGCTCAGAGGCAGGAGCAGAGGAGGGAGGTGAGTCTGGCCATGCCCACAGGGCCCCAGGCCCCACCCCCTCAGCAAGCCGGCTTACAGCCCTGCGTTCACCCCCGAAGTTTCCGAGGTTTTGAAGGCCCTATTACACCTTGCCCACAAGACTACAGGTAAGGAAGGCCTGGGGTCAGGACAGCAAGTGTCCATGAGAAACTCCAGCCTCAGGATGGCGGGGACACGTGGAGATGGGCAGAGCTGGGACGGCTGCAGAGGACAGTGCGCGCCCCTTCCCACACAGCCACGAGCTCACTCAGTGCCGACACCTGCCTCACTCTCCTGGTCCCATCACGTGTGTGAGTAAATGATTCCTATCGTCTGAGCCCATGTGAGCTGTCTCTTCTGCACAGAGGGCATGGAGGATGCATGATTGCCTAAAATGCCTCACATCTCTTAATCTCCTAGCCTCGTGGAAAGCAAGAGCTGTCGAACGCTCGCTGCCCATGAAGGCCAACGCACTCTTCTAAATTCCAGGTGGACACTCTCCAGTGACCCCCTTCAGGGCGCCAAGCACCACCGCAGGGCTCTGTGCCAGGACTTGAACTCTGCGCCCTTCCGAGGTGTCCCAGCAGCGCGGGCACTGAGTGTGGCTCTAGCCTTCTGCCTGCAGAGGAGCAGGAGGAGCCGGACGCGCTATGCCTCAGAAGGCGCTGGCAAGCAAGCAGTCTGCAGCCCTGCCTCACCTGCCCCAGAGCCAGGAGCCAGCCCCTGCTTGTGTCAGAGTCTTTAGCTGTTTATTGTTCAAATCAACTGCTTTCTTCCCATTGGGCGAGAGGAGGAAGGTGACCCTTGTCACACCTCCCTGGCATGCCAGGCAGCAGGGAGCCCTGCCACAGGCTTGGAGCCCTTCCAGCAGCGCAGAGCAGAGGGAAGGCTTCTGCAGAACCCTGAGATGCCCCGCATGCCCCCAGCCATGGCAAGCCAAGGATGCTCACAGGACAGGCGAACCTGCAGCTGCTTGGCTGCACAGAAATCAGGCACCTCCCCAGCCTTTGCAAGTAACAGTGACAACTTCCCCCAGCCTAGCAGGTGGCGTCCTCCGCTCCTCTTTTAATTCCATCAGGCCTCAGCCTCTGCAGCTTGAGAAATGTCAAGCACAGTATCTGATTTCCAGCTTTTCTCCTGCAAGAGCAGCAGGCTCCATGCTCTCCATGCGAAGGGAGGAACCCCAAGAATGTCCTGGCCGCAACCATGGGCCCCTCCACTCCTGTCGTCACCCCAGGCTGCCTCCCTCCAGGTCACCATGGGGTGACTGGACCCGTTCTCTGAGCTGATAGCCCAGGGGGACTCTGCCATCCCCTTCAGGTTTTGAGGTGCACACCTGGGCAGGCATTTCTTCCTGGAAGTCTGTACCACTCGCAGAACCGCAGCAGCCTCGGTGTTCACAGTGCAGGCTGGAAGAGTCTGAGTTACTTTCTTTTGCCTCCAAATAGTTAAAAGCACAGGGCAGGAGGCTTGGCTGAGGGGCCTCTGTCCCCTGACTCCAAGGTCCAGTGCACAGCACAGAGGATCAGGGGAGCTGGAGAAGCAAGGCCAGGTCCACACCAAGGACCACGGCTGGAAGGGGCTCTCCGAGCCCCAGCTGTCCTCCCGCGGCCTTGGCCTGGGGCAGGACTGGGCTTCCGGCCACATTGCGGCTCTGAGGAATCAGGATCATGTCTCGAGCGGCAAGAACACAAACATATATGCACACGTGTGTGAACATGTGTGCAACTGTGAGTGTACACTTGCACATGTGTGGGGGCGGCAAACCCTCCTGGTGGCTCCTTATAGTCACTGCCCTCCAATCCAGGTGGAGACAAAGCTGGCCTGCCCGGCCTGGGATCGGCCTCTGAATGGCCAGGCAACCTGTGCGTTGGGGGCAGAGCAGGAGGGCTGGGTCCCCAGGCTGCTAAGTCAGATACACTTCACCACTTTCACAACTGCGGGTGACAGACAGCTAGGTGGCCCTGGGAGCGTATCCGGGCCTGTCCAGGGTGCCCATGGCTAAGCCCCTCGGAGACTGAGCACCCCACCACACCATCTAGACTCTGGCAACCCCACTTCTGTGCCACGTTTATGAGGTCAGCTCTCTTAGCCTTGCGGCAGAGTGAGACAGCTTGGTCATTTTGTTTCTCCACCTGCATACTTCACCCAGCATCATTTATGTTGCCACAGTGACAGGACTTCATTATGTTTCAGGGCTGAGTGATATTCCAATGTGTAATCCACCATGGTTTCTCTACCCGGTTTTCTGACTACCAGGGAAGTACAGAACAGAATCGCTGTGTGAGACCCCCTCACTCCACCTGGAGTGGCTGCTGTCACAAGGACAAAAGATACCAAATGCCATTGACAACTGGGAGGAAAGGGAGCCATCCTGCTGCTGGTGGGGAAGTGAAGAGCTTAGCACCGCGGAGAGACGCCCCCGGGTCCTCAGCAAACTCCAAATGGAGCTGCAGGACACCGGGCGACGCACACACCCAAGGGCAGGAGGCTGGGTCAAGGGGATACTGGTGGCCCCTGCCTGTCTTGACATATTTCCCTTATGCTGCCCAAGTCAGGGCTCCACATGCTCGGACCCATGCTCAGACCCATGTGGCACAGCATCTGCGCACACAGTGAGACCGGGCCACTCTGGTGGGGCTGGGGAGGCAGAGCCCCCTGGATTTTTAAAAATTCCTATTGTGGAAAATATGGTCTCCATAAAAGTTAGCCACTTTCAAGGCGCAGTGCAGCCTGCCCCGTGCACTTGCAGCGAAGGCGCACCCACAGAGCCCCTCTTCCTCTGGCACTGAACCCCTCTTTACCTACTCAATGGCTGCATCCTGCAGAAATTCCACCGTTAGTGCTCGGAGGCCGCCACACAGTCCTCTGTACTAGCTGCACCATTCCACGTTCCTACCAGCACCACGCTGGCCCCTTCTCTGCGCCTTCTCCTGGTTCTCACCTCCCCCCGTCAGCATGGGGCATCGGGCTGTGGGGTCCCCAGCTCCAGGCTCCAGAAGCTCTGAGCGCATCCCAGACCTGCACTGCTGAAGATAAGGATGCTGGGGCGCTTCCAGGGCCCCTCTGCACACTGCGGCCTTCTCCCGGCACCTGGGGAGGAAAGCGGAGATCTTCCAGGTAACCAGCTCAGGAAGCTGGCAATGACAAAGGCAAAGGATGGGACCTGTCCACCATGGAGACCTGGGCGCATGCGCAGAGCCCTGCACAGGGGCGGCCGGAAGTGACGTCAGGCAAGGCTATAAAGGGCAGCAGGCAATGGGGCTCCATTCTGTGGCACCTGTGCTCTCATTCGAGCCCTTCATTTTTCCTTCCTCTTCTACCATTACAATTAATAAGTGTTAGGCCTCCGTGCTCTTCATTTGTCCTAGCCAATTCTTTGGGCAGTATAAGAGGAGCCCGGAAAGGATCAGTAGTCACCTTGACACCCAGCACCGCAGGACCACGAGGCGCCCTTGCCGGTGAAGGCTGCACCTTTGCCCACATGGCCAGAGGTCAGCTGTGGCCAGAGCAAGGCCGCCTTTGTGCCCCTCCGGATCTGATGAGCACTGGGCTGGGCTCTGGGGTCACCATCTGTTCAATTAAAGAGGATTCGCATCACCCTGTGATCAGCGGAGCAGGGCCCCAATGCCCTGAGGACAAAGCCACCTCCTGTCCCCAACCTGAGTCCTTCAGTCCCGGGGCAGCAGGGCAGCCCTGGACAGTCACCGTGCATATGTAAAGCTGCTCACCTGGCCCACTGCAGGTCCCAGGCACAGCAAGCTCCTCCTGCTGCAGTCCCAGAGATGACCCAGGACAGTAGCACCATGCATGGCACGTGGCAGGGGAGTGTGATGTCACAGCTCTGTGCCCATTTTCCTGGTCTGCAAAATACACTTTGTTCTGTGGTTTCCAGTAATGACAGGGAGAGACGTCACCCATACCAGCCTCACCTGAGCTCAGCAAGCGTGGCTACGGTGTCACCCTGGATGCCAGAGTGAGCACCATGACACCAGATGATGTTCCTCAGCCCTCGAGCTGGCCAGCTTGGCACACGAGCCCCCGGTGGGCCCAGGAGAACATTCAGTGTCCATGCATGCCAAGGTCGCTAAGTCCCTCAACGTCAAGAGAGGTCAAGAACAAGAAGAAAATGTCACCACTACCACCACCCCCTTGTTCCTGGTCCCGGGGCCCAGACATAGCCACCACTGCTGGACAGCCCAGTGACAGCCAGAAGCTGCAATGGGTTCCATATCGAATCCTGACCATCAGGACTAGGGAAGAATCTGTCGATCACATTCATATACACAGATGCTTCAGAACGCAGCAGAGCCGCTCAGAATTCACACATGTTCACTCCTCAGTTTGCGCACATCAAAGAGAGCAGCACATTCATCCTTACAGTACAAGCAGGGAAACTGAAGCACACAAAACTTCAGGAGCCCAGCCAAGCGATAAAACCATGACCCCTCGAAAACAGAGGGAGGGCTGTGTTTCTGTCACCAACAACCAAGGGGACACTGTGTTTGAGGTGTGCATTTTGCAGCCACAAAGATGACCACAGAAGGACACCCAATTTGGTTTCTGCTCCCTCAGTGAACTGCACAACCATTTCTGTCTGACAAACTATCGACTCATTTGTAAAAGTATACGGTGTTTCAAAGTCGAACTGCAGCAGACTATTTTAGTAATTTCACACATGTAATTTACGCTGCTTAGTATATGCATTGAAAATTCAACTGGTATAATTTGAGATTTTGTACTGTAAGAAAGTACAACACTCGGAAGAAAATGAGCTGGCTTTTTTTTTTTTTTTGGTTTTGGTTTTTTGTGTTTTGTTTTTTGTTTGTTTGTTTGTTTTATAATTCAGTGAACTAGACTCTATCTACAGTGAGTGACCCCTGGCCTTTTCATCTGGAAGAAGAGACGTGGGTGTCACAGCAGGAGGCCAAGCCGAAGCCCAAGGAATCGGTGCACTTTCATGTCACCGTCTGTGCCAGCTGGAGGAAGAAGCCTGGTCACGGCATGTGCGGGGCTCCCTGTCTGCGCGCAGGGCCCTGCCCAGGAGTCCCCACACCTCTGCTTTCCTCCCTTCCCTGGTAATGGATCCAGCTCTTTCCCAGCCCAAGGGAGCAGTGACACGACAGCCCAGGCACTCCTGTACCCCAGCCCTGGAGCCAGAAACTGTCCTCGGGGCCCCTCCCTTGGCCATTCATCCTTCTCAGCATCTGTGAGCCGTGGCAGGACACTGGCTGTGGAGGCCCAGATTTATTGCTGACCCTCTGGGCAGAGGAAGCGCATGCAGACAGACGTCCTTTCATCCTGCAGAGGCAGAGAAGCCAGCTTGTAGCCACGCCACCCTGGGAGGGCCCCTACCCCACTACTTGTTCGTGCTCTAGGCCTGGGGTGCCCATAGGTCTTGGGGTACAAGGTCCCTGGAGCAGCGCAAGCCAGTTCCTCCATCCTCATGAAGTGAGGAACGCAAAGGCCAAGGCAGTGCATTCTGTGCTTTGTCGCAGCGGGAACCAACTATTCGGTGCATGTGCACTGGGTCCCGCCAGGAGCAGGGCGATGTGCCAGACTGGGCAACAGTGACCGGCACCCTTAGGGATCTCAGAGCATGATCTCAAATGCAACAGAAGGTCCTAGGCAGGGGCAGCTGCTGGGAAGGCCCAGAGCGGGACAGAGCGGACCGCTGGCCACATCAGAGGTGTTCCTGCACGGCAGCACGCGCCTGTCGTACCACACTCTGGGAGGCTGAGCACTGAGTTCAAGCCCATCCTGGCTGACTCGGTGACTTAGCAAGATCTTGTCTCAGCAAATGTTCCCAAATAGTCCAGTAGTCCATGATAGTACTGGGTTCTCCATATGACTGGCAGTGTCAGAAGTTGTTGCCTTGAGTTTTTTATAGCTCAGCATAAGAGATATTTAATTGATAAAACTAAACAAAAAAGGGGATACAAATCAATGACCATTTTGCATCTGTATATTCAAACTAGTCAAGATAGATATACAGCTACATTCTCTTAATTCAATGAATAGAGGGATCTGTTCTAATAGTGTTTGTAAATAGAATATAATGTCTGCATCTTGTACATCAATTAACCACTAGGAAAACAATATGCAATGCAGTAACTATTGAGACTGTCCTACTAATTTGATGTGAAACTGTCTCATTGCTACTTGCTTCCCAATAAAATTGTGGAAAAAAAGAAAGGTAAAAAAATATTAGGTTAAACAGTATCAATTAGTTAAAAAAAAAAAACCTCTTGTCCCAGGCGCTGGGGCGGGGCTCAGCGACAGTGCCCTCTGCGATGCTGGGAGCAGAATTATCTAGACCCAGCAAGGTCAGAAGTGGCCTCCGTGTCTGTCCTTGCTACAGTGGTCAAAAAGCAACCGCTCACCATAGACCAAGTACGTCTGCAAGGAGTGTGGGCAGCGTGGATTGCTGGGATGCAGGCAGAGCCCGCGTGAGGAGCATAGTGCCCCTGCCCAGACCTCGCCTGGCAGCCTCGGCCACCTAGGCACGCTGCTTCCCAGCTCCAGCTTCTCAGCTATGAAATGAGGAAAACGAGGTCTGCAGCACCCGGGCCACCGGGCACATCTGTGGGGACGCAGGACACAGCAACCGACTGCCATTGTCACACCTCAGAGAGCAGAACATGGAGGACATTGGCCAATCATCAGGCACACCGGGCACTGGAGGGACCCTGAGGGCACACAGGTGACCCAAGGTGGGCCACAGCCTTGCTGAGGGGTGACGTCCTGCTGAACACCTTCCTGGAGCCCTGGACACTGCTTGTCTCCTCTTTGGCCCTGTGGACCCCGGGCTCCAGTCTCCTTCTGTCCCTCTTCCTCCTCAGCACCTGCTCTGGCCCTGTAGTTCTCGAAGGCAGGCCAGCCTTGGGTCCAGACCTGCAGGCAGCCACGGCACGACTGTCTGGACTCCAGCTGCTTCACCCTGGACCGCTTCATGGGTGCCACTGAGCCCACTCACCCAGAGTGAGCTCTCCTGCTTTGGCATGCATGGACCCTGCCCCACCGCAGCTGCTGGATGGGACAGGGACAGGGGTGGAACAGTGTAGAGATACAGTTCCTGGTAAAGCAGGTGGGAGCAGAGCAGACCAGGGCCCTGCGGCCACAGCAGCCACAGCTGGGGCACGGTGCACTTAATGGGGCAAAGCCTGGGAAGGGACAGGGAATAGGAGGCACTGGGCCACAGTGTGGGTCTCCCCAGCTCTGCCTTCAGGGCTGAGGGTGCTGCAGCATCACCGCCCTGTGCCTCAGTTTCTTCAGTGACAAAAGTGAGGCAAAACAGCCTGTGTGTGGAAGAGTTGAGAAGAGCTTGAGATCTGGGTAAACTGAAGCAGAGAACCATGCAGGGCATTGAGCCAGCACCAGGTTGCGGGAAATCACTGGCGCTAGAGCCACAGACCTGCAGCCACATTTCCCTGGAGTGAGGCGATCCGAAGAGCAGTGGCTGTCCCCGTGGGCAGCTGCAGAGCCTGGGCTCATCTGACTTTCATCTTCCCTCTGACCCGCCCCTCAGCCCCTCCCCGCTGCTGCATCAGGACCAGGGAAGACAGTGGCACCAGAGTCCAGAGGCCATTGCAGCTGCATGGGCAGGCGGGACCTTGCTGGCATCTCACTGGCTGGCCACCCTGCCACTCCAGGCCAGGGGCAGGAAGCCCTGGCTGCTAGAGCTGAGAGCGCTGCCACCGGCCGCTGGGCAGAGTCTCTGTGGGAACACTGCCCTGCCCTGTCAGCACTCACAGCTCGGGGCCAAGCAGGGAAAGAGCAAGACAAAAGGCAGTGCCTTCGTGACGCTAGCGTCCGGCTGCTCCTGGCTACCGCCATCTACAATGCTTCATTTATATTTGTCTACTTGGAAACACCTATTCATGGTCGGTAACATGTCCTGTCGTCATTTCCTAGCGACACATCCTTTACACCAATCGTCTCTCTAGTACATTCAGTGGTCTACCAGTAAACATTCTTACCAGGCATCCCTCTGCACAGTCTCTGTGATCTGCCCATGAGGTGTTGCCACCCCGACCCACCTGCCTGCTTGCACCCACATCCTCGGTAGATCTCAGCCCTGTGCGACCCTGGCTGAGGAGGGAGGCACAGGCTGCCATGGCCATGGCAGGAGACTGCGATCACCAGCCAATACGTCCTCCAAAGGAGCTGCACCGAGTCATGACCACGTGGGCCACGTGCCAGAGTAACTTTGAGTGGCTGCAGAGGCTGTGTGATTAGCCCCTCTGCCCAGGCTGCTGCCTGGAGGACCTCACGGGTGCCACCCTGAGGCCCTCCGGGGGTGCTGTCCTCCACTCCTCAGCTACCAGCCATCCCCCATCACCCGCAGCCTCCCAAGGTGTCTGTCTGCCTGCTCTTGCTCAAGGATGACCAGTGGGCTACAGCACTGCTCAACCTCAGGACACTTCTGGGGCCCCCAGCTAGTGGCACCGAGCCCCCATGACCCCTACCACGCTACTTCTTGTTCTAGGATCAGCGCCCAGCCGTCCCTCAAGTCTCCCACCAGAGGCTGCCATGTATGTTAGTAGAGAAAGCACTGCAGCACTGCCAGAGGTGGCCTGCCAACCAACAGCTGCTAACGGGCAGGTAGTGTATACAGCAGGGACATGCTGGACGGTCACAACCCAGGCAGGACCCAGCCGGACAGCACAAGATTGCATCCTGCTGCGCAATTGAAAACAACTAAACTGCTTCTTTCTGGACTGTTCCATGGCTAGTTTCCAGACCCTGGCTGGAACACAGTACAGGAGGGAGCAGAAATGGAATAAAGCAAACTGAGAATGGGGTGGGGGGTGGGAAAGAGGAACCAAACACGACCCCTCGACCCCTCGCCCCAGTGCAGCCACAAGCACTCAGCCCGCCCAGCCCCCTGGCTTCTCTTAGCTGTCTCGCAAAAACTGCTTAGTCCTCCCACCAGCAGCTTCCCCGGTGATAAACATATTTAAATTGGCTACTTGAGAAGCAGAGATCACGTTCCCTCATCACTTATGCAAGTTCTGGTTTCTTAACAGGCGAAGCGGCAGGATGGCCTGTCAGGTCTGCAGCTACATATTTTAGATAATAGGCTGCAAATAAACACCCTTCCTTCCTGGAAGGAAACAAAGACCGCTTTATTAGGAGGCCCCTTCCTCCCCAGCTGCCTGCAGTCCACGTCCTCACCCTTGAGCAGGAAAGCTGATCTATAGCTTGGACCAGTGGCATTTTAGCAGCCACGAGAGGGATGGGCCTGACCAGGTGTCTGTGGTCTTCACAAAAGGCCACCAAGCAGCCACACAAAGGAGGCTCCAGGAGGAGTCACTCTGGGATGCACAGGGCAGAGGTGGGTCTGTAAGCTGTGCGCTGTCCCCAGGCAGAGTGGTCTTTCTGGGGCTTGTCACCACCCCCCCAGTTGGCACTTATTCCAATGGGATGGTAACCCTGACTGTGACAGGTGTCCAGGGCTCCCTGGACACAGTGAGGGGTAAGCCGGGTGGACAGTGTGTCCCGTCTCAGGGCAAAGCCATCCCCGGTCATTCGCTACTGAGCACATCGCAGGTGTCCTGCCTACCTCCCTGTGACCCTGCAATCAGAGATGAGCCAGGGGGAAGCACAGCAGCTCCACAGCCCAACTCAGCCTACCAATTCCCACTTCCTGCTCTGTGACTCAGTTTCCCCTTGGGAGCAGCTCAGCCCCCACCCAGCCCTGCCTGGCCCTCACTGGCGCCAAGCCCACTGCCTGCCACCCGATACCAACTACAGCATCATCGATGACTGGCGAGCACCCCCCCAGGCGTCAAATGACAAATGTCACACACAAATATACTTAAATTTGAGTTCATACACACAACAAAAACAAAAGAAAAATGATGGGTTAAAAAACAGTTTATGGGCCAGGTGTGGTGGTATATACCTGTGATCCCAGCATTCAGGAGGCTGAGGCAGGAGGATCGTTGTGAGTTCAAGACTAGCCTGGGCTACAAAGAAAGCTCAAGGGTAACCTGAACTGAATAGCAAGACCCTATCTCAAAAAGGCATCCAAAAAAAAAAAAAAAACTATTCTGTGAGACATGCTTTTTAACAGCCTGAGAGAAAAAGGGAATCAGTATAAAACACAGCAAAAGCTTTTCTCTTTTCCTCCTAGCTCCTGCCCCAAAATGAAATGACTCCTGGATGTTGCATTCTCTGAATTCCAGGAAGCTCCCCTAACCCACTCAGGATGGGCTGCCTTCCCTCCAGAGCCGGCCCGCGGACACCTGGGCAGGGCCGGAGCAGACGCTCCTCCTCCGGCTCTTCTGGGGTGGCGCTCACCTCCAGCTGCTCTCCGCCCCTGGGGCCCCCCGACGGAGCTCACCACTGCCAGGCCCTGTGGAGCGGCCCTGTCCCCCACTGGGCACGGTGACCCTGCGAGCCCAGGAAGCCTGGGATCAGCATTTCTGAGTCGCTATTGCACTGCGCAGGCTTTAGTGCTAAGCCTGCACGAAGGTGGAACTGGGGGTTGCAGACAGGAGCTGCGTGAACTCTGGCCGGGATGTGGTGGTTTTCTCCTCTGGGTAGGGTACCACGGCAGGCACTGGCAAGATTCTAACCTGAGGAGCTCAAGCTTTGCCTGTTGTGGAGGGAGGAGGTCTTGTGGGAGTCCTAGTTCTTCTCACCTGCATCCAGACGTTTCTGTCGTGGCTGTGCCCCTGCACTCTGGCCTCGTGCATCAGGGGACAGTGATGAAGGGCATGCAGGCAGAAAGGACGTTGGTTTTGAGAAGAGAAGCTTTTCCTCCTCTCAGTTCCTTCAGCACCACCCAGCCCAGGTGAGCCTCGGGCCTCAGGACCGGGAGGCACCTGGCCCTCGCTCCAGGGCCCCCAGCATCCGTGTGCGGCTCCATGGCTGCAGCAGCTCCTGGGAGTACATGCCCGGTCCTTTTAGAGAAAAGGCCTGCGAGTTACATGAATTGCTTCTCCTTTAGCTCAGTGATGTGGTCTCACCGGAGCAATGGAGGCTGGCGTCTGGCGCCTGGGTGGACAGGGGTGTTCTCTCCTGTAAGACGATGTGCCTGTGCCTTTTGCACCACTCCTGTGCAGGCACAGACAGCCCCCCGGGAGGAGAGCGGCCAGCGCGGGGAGGCAGGCTCACTTCCTGTCCCGGGGCCTGGAACCTCAGAGCATGTGGACGGAAGTTCTGGGGAGGGAGGAGCGGCCTCTTGGCCCCGGGCGCAGCCTGTGCGGGCCTCTGTCCTGCACTTGCAGAAATGCAGGTGAGCAGGACAGTCCCGAGCTGCTCTGGCTTCCTCGGTGGCAGCAGGGTTCCAGGCCGGGTGGGCAGAAGGGAGGGGCACAGTGGGCGGGGGCAGCAGTGTGCTCCACAGCAGCCTGGCAGGACGGGGGCAGCACCCAGCGGAGGCGGAGCCAGGCCCACGCAGCATGAGGCACCGGGAATGCACGCCATCTGCAGAGTGGCAGCTTCCTCAAAGAGGCGAGTGGGAATTCCTGTCACAAGGACACCGGCAGCAGACTCCTGGTCCCTGTGCCACCAGCGGGCACCACAGAGCCGGGTGCTGAGACCCTCACTGCTTAGCCATCCTTCACTAGGGCCTTCCAGACCCACCAGCGCACACACCTTCCCGTGGCGTGTCCTCCGCAGGTGGGTGAAGCACAGAGGCCTCATCCTATGCCGAAAGCCCGTCCTGGGAGCCACCCCAGAGCCCCGCACAGCCCAGCACCCCTCTCCCTGTTCCTCTTCCCCTGAGCCTGGGGCCCTCAGAAGATGTAGGGTGCCCACATTTCTGTCCGAAACCCACAAAACAAAGAGCTACACAGCCCTGTGTGCACTTCTTTGCAGTACTAGGGCTGAACCCGGGCTTCCCACAGAGCTACCCCCACAGCCCGCCTTTGTTTTTCAGTTTGAGAGTGAGTCTCACTAAGTTGGCAAGCTGGGCTTGAACATGCCATCCTCCTGCCTCAGCCTCCTGAGTAGCCAGGCTGGCAGGCATGGGCCACCACACCCAGCTCCACACTTGGTTTTCTACCCAAGGGAATTGGGTAGGCATTCTCCATCTACTACAGAGCAACGCAGGGTTCCTACCACAGGGCGACCACCGGGAGCCAGGCCCTGCGCCACCCAGTGAGGGCTGGAGAGATGGACACCTGCAAAATGACTTCTTCAAGATTAAATGTTGGTCCTATAACAAGGGTAGGAGAAAGAGAAATCATTCATTCTGCTTCAGGGCAAAGGAGGAGGTAGCCAAGCCTTCTCCAGGACTCTAGAGCAGGGGACACTGACCGCTTTAAAACACAGAAGAAATGGTCTCGTTAGGATTCAGCCCCCCAGTACCCCGACCAAGCAGTCCTCCGTGGCCTCAAAGCTTTTTCCCTCACCCACCCTGGAAATGAGGCTACGACTTCTGCAGATCTAATCACCTCATAAATCTCTGCTGCAGCCCAGCTAGGGGGTTTTAGCCACGGACACCAGGAAACTTAGCTACAAAAATGAAAAAAAAAAATCAATTTAGAAAGCAGACCTTCCAGCTGCGTCTTGAAGTGGGCCCACATAGACGCCTGTCTCTCGGTACAGTCCTGGATGCGTCCCCTTTCACTGCTGTGCACAGGGGCAGAGGACCCCAGCAGCTGGGGGACCCCGGTCCTGCACCCCCAAAAAAGACATGGGGGGCTGGCCAGATAGCTCAGCGCACTATACCACCTGCTTAGGCAGAACACAGGGACTGGGGTTCAATCCTTAGCTCCCCGGGGCGAGCTAAAACAGTGACTGAGACTGGGCTTGGCAGTGCGCACCTGTAATCCCAGCGCTTGGGAGCTTGAAAAAAGGAGAACCTGGGGCCGGGGAGAGAGCTCAGTAGAATACGCACTTGCCTGGTCAGCGCAGGGTCCTGAGTTCCATCCACTCATATTCTGAGTGGCTAGGCAAGCTCTGGATGAGAGACGCTCCCCAAGTCAAGCTCCCCCAAGTGCCATCTCCCAGTGCGTGCTTCCCTTCTGCTGGGCCTCCCAGGCCGGGCCCAGGGCGCGGAGGACAGATGACTGAGCACTGGCCTCCTCCATCCCTCCCAGCCTCATCTCTTCCCACCCTGCTTTCTCCCTAAGACACTTCGCAGGAGCTCACCTGGCACCGGCCCTGTGCTGAACAAGAGCAAAGCCAGGAGGGCCCCTGGGGCCCAGAAGGCCTGGGGTTTACGTGGGAGGCACCAACCAGTACAGGGGCAGGCCCCCACGCTGTGCCAGACAGGAAATACCCACGCCTGTGCCACCCAAGGAGGGACTCCCGCAGGGATGGAGATTTCTGCCAAAGGTTCTGTCTGGACACAAGGTTAAGGTAGAAACTAAGGACACACTTCACTATCAGAATTGAAAGGGGAAAGAGCCTTTGGGCTTTTTTTTCCTGACTGTAACTTATTATGTTTCCATTTACATAAAATGGAAAATAAAGAAAAAGCACAAAGAAGAGAATTAGTATCACCCACAGCTCTGCCAGCAGCAGGGAAAACAGTGCCCAGTGAGCACACCACAGGCCAGCACCTGTGTCCCTGGGCACTAACACACACAGTCCACTTTCAACAGGGTATCTTGACTGCCAGGTGGTGGGGGCGCATACCCGTCAACCTGGCACTAGGAGGCTGAGGCAGGAGGATCACTGCGAATTCAAGGCCAGCCTGGGCCACACGTGGAGTTCAAGGCCAACCCTGACCTGCATAATGAGAACCTGTCTCAAAAAACCAAACCCCAAACCAACACAGAGGAAGATGCCTTCAGATGTCCCCATGCTGTGGGTGTGCCACTAATGTACGTGGAACATATGCCCAGCGGCTCCCTGCTGGGCCTCCCGGTTTCCCCCCAGGATGAGGCTCTCCAGGGGGAGGGGAAGAGCTGGCAATGCTGTGTTGCCTCCTAAGTTCTTGTGCCATTTTCTAGTAGGAATCTAAGAACCCCGCTCCAGCCCGCTTCCAGACAGCTTTGCTCGGGTCCCTCGGCCAAGTGAAGCGGCAGCCGTGTGTCTCTAGCTTCAGTGGCAACGACAGGACTTTTTATATCTTGGATTCGGGTGCAAGTGTGCGCGCGCACGCGCGCGCGTGTGTGTGTGTGTGACTTTTGATTGTTCCCCTTTTTGTATTAGTGCGTACTGATTACACAAATCATTGTGTTCCACTTTGGCAAATGAGAACCTGCACGTAACGCACACAGCACCCCACACCCGCGCTGCTTCTCGGTCACAGGGAGGTTGGATGGGGCTGGGTTGGATCCGGGATGCTCCCCACTGCGGCCCATATGCCCTGCCTTGAGGTTGTTGACCGGCTCCTCCTTCACACATTAGTGCTGATCTACAGTCAGATGCTAAGCCCCCTACGTAGGGCCGTGCGCTCTGGAAACATTACCTCGCGTCTGGAACCTACTTTTGATTTTGATTATAGTGTTGTAAATACACAGAACCAATTTTGTTTATGAGTAGCGGTTTTTGCAAAGGTGGTATTTTATACACAGACATGACTCACGCACGCACACATACCAGTTTTTCTATTTCACCCCACCCCACCTTCTACTCTTGGGTTGGAACAGCAGTGTCTACACTTTAGTGGACCCGGGTGCCTTACGGCACAGCCGCGCAGCAACACGCTTCTCTTAATGCTCACCTTCGTGCACTTATTTGTTTATATTTTTAGACAAATGTTAGGATCATGTTGCCCTTAAAGAAAGCATGACTATTTTGATAGGAACTGTAAAATTAGAATCCTAGAGGATTACCTTTTGTGATATTGAGCATTGCCGATATTTTACCCATGTTCTCTTTTGCTTTAGGTTTTAGAGATTTCTGGGTTTTTGGCTGGTTTCTTCAGTGTCGTGCATTTTTATTAAACTATTCCTAGATAATTTATGTTTCTGTTATTCACAAATGGAACCTTTTTCCACATTATTTGCAGAATAATTGTGGCTATAATTGGGGAAATTATTATCGTGGCTTTCCTGGAGATGTTTGATGTTCTTTAATTATCTCCAAAGAGAATCATGTGTCTAACAATTTTCCTTTTACATAAATCAAAACAATTTAGGCGGGGATCGCACTTCTGGAAGACGTGTCAGTCATCCCGAACCCGTCGCCCACGGGGACCAGGCCACAGGGCGGCTGTGGCTTCCTTCCCTGTGTGGTTTCCCCAACACACATTTGTCAGTATATTGTGATCATGCATGGATGCCTGTGGTTCTTTTTTAGGTCAACTTTTGTTCTTTGATTTCAGGGAGCTCTGTCTTAAGTGGTGCATAACTTCTTTGTGTTGAAAACCTCTCTGCATTAAAAGCCTCAGGAGCCCTTAACCCGACAGGACCCCGGCGCCCTTTCTGCCCCGGCCAGCTGCCCCTCCTGCTCTCCCCGCCCTGCAGTCCTGTTGCTGGCTGCATGGCCTGCTGCAGTGTTGCCCTCAGCCCAGACCTGCAGGTCCCCGGTGGGTGGGACACCACAGCCAGCAGAACTGGGTCCTGAAGGGAAGTGGATGCACCCACATCTTGCCAGAACAGCGTCGCCTGGGCTGAGGCCACCTGACCACTCGGAGGTCACGGGGCTATAAGGCTCCTCCACCCTGCTGTGCCCTGTGCTCACTGTCCCAGAAGGGACTGGCCATGGAGGGGACCGGAGGCTTCCTGGGGGACACCTGCTTCTGGAAGCCTCCTTCCTGCTGAGGGGCCTGTGAATGGGACCCGAAGGCCACACGCACCCATGGGCTGCTGTCCACTCCCACGGCACCAACCCTGAAGACCAGTGGGCTCCTATAGAAAGACCCACTTTCCTGTGGACACAAGCCTGAGGGCACTTGTCCTCTGAGCTGCCGTGTCCCAGGGTGACACAGGCCCTGCACTCCCATAGGGGCTTATGTGTCATGTGGGCTGCCTCAGGCCAGCGTATCCCAGGGCCACACTGACAAAACCAGAAAGTCTGCATGTGGTGAGGAGCAGGAGCCCTGGCTGGGCCAGGCAGGGCAAGCTTGGCCGGCACTGCGGGCAGGACAGCCAACATGGTGCTCGCTGCGAGGGTCCCCTGAGCTTAGACACGCCGGGGCAAAGGACAGTGCCCCAAGGATACTTTTCTGTGCGTTTCTGCCATATTTCTGCCAATGGGTCCGTAGTGACAGTGGCCCAGTACCACTGAGGTCACGGGCACACCACAGCGCATCCAGGACTGGAAGGCCTGAGCCTGCAGCGGGGTTCAGCTCCCTGGCATGGAACTCCTGATGGGAGAGTCACCGCTGAGTGGACGATGTCATTTTCCCCGGAAGTGGCCCGGGCTGGGCAAGGCCTGCATCTCGCTACAACCACTCAGTACTCCGAAGGGAGCGAAGTGCACAGGCAGTGGGGTGTTTAAGGCGCAGCCCTGTAGTCCTGGCCCCGGGATGCCTGTGGCGGGTGGCCAGCCTGTTCTCTGAGCAAGGCCACTGGACATCTCTGTCCAACCAGAGCCTCCATGCAAGCCCCATGGGGGTTGTTTGCTGCCACCTAAAGAGAGATGAGATGAGTTCTATAGCACAGTTTCTCAGTCCACCTCCTGGGCACTCCACACATGACCTGAAGGCCCACACCAGCCTCTCTGGGAGGCTGTGGCAGGAGGATGGCAAATTCATGCCCAGCCTGGAAACTTCACAATGCAGAGAGAGCCTGCACCTAGATAATTAAGCAGCTGACAGGGAATGGAGCTCAGAGCACAGGTCCTGGGTTCAATCCCTAGTCCAGAAAGTAATAGAAAAGACCAAAGTCTGACCACTGCACACCCACCATTCAGCAGTAGCCATGGTAGCCCAAGCTCTGTGCCAACAAGCATGGACATCAGGAACCCACCCTGCCGACGCCCCTGCCCCTGGCCTGCCCAGTCCTCACCCAGCCCTCCTGACACCCCTGCCCCTGGCCTGCCTGGCCTGCCCTCTCCCAGCCCTCTGGATGCCCCTGCCTCTGGCCTGTGCTCCCCTCACCTGGCCCTCCCGATGACCCATCTGGAGAGCTCTGTAGTCCATCTGTGAACATGCTTAGCAGGCAGGCCCCTCCAGTTGACCACAGCACCAGCCGGGCCAGCACCCTCTCCCTCCTAGCACTGACAACCTGCTCCTCACGCCCATGGCTGTCACTCCTGCCTGTCTGTGAAGCCAGAAGACAGTGGGCCTGGTGGCTCTGATCCGTACCCTTCGTGGGGGCGGGGCAGGCAGTGGTAAGACCACATCCCCAGGCCAGGTACATCCGGTGACACTGCTGTCTCCTCCACAGCCCACGCAGCTCTTCTCCCTGGCCCTGTGCCGCCTGGCACTTCTGCCACCTCGGGTGACATCTGCCAGGCACAGGCCTCACCAGGGCTCTGGGTGACACCACATGCTCCACAGCCAGCCCTGGACACAGTGCAGGCAGCACCAACAACGTCCGGGTCGCTGCCACAAAACTGGTCGCGGTGGCCTTGGTGCTTCCCTGAATCACAGCACGCAGGGCTCTAGGACACGCGGATTTGACGGGTAGCTGGGGAGCAGGGGTGCACATGGTGAGCCCTGTGACGAAGGCCTAAGGTGGCACACACTACACAGGCCCAGGGAATCACAGGCACAGATGCCATCCCCGCCTGGCCCCTCTGCCATGAGCTCTCTTCCTTGCCTGGGCAAGGGGATGAGGAACCAAGCAGGGCCCCACAGGGCACCCAGATGAGGCCCTGAACCCAAAAGAGAAAAAACGAGACGCTGGACGGGACACAGCCCAAGTTACAAATATGTAACAAAATGCTGACCTTTCTGATAGGTGGTGAGCCTGACACATGGAAGGGAGGAGGGAGGGAAAGAGGGAGAAGGGAAGAAGGGAGAGCGGAAGAAGGGGAGAAGGGATGGAGGGAGGGGGAGAAGGGAGAGAGGGAGAGAAGGAAGGAAATAAGGGAGGACAAGAAGGAGGGAGGGACCCGTTGAGAACCAAGATAATATGATAAATATAATTACAAATAATATGCTTTCTTTACAGTCAAGACAAAAATATACAGAGAATATATCTGTTCAGATGTCCAAATACAAGTACAAAACTTGGCCACAGGGAATTCCAATAAATCTCAGAAGAAAAAGTAGGAGAGGAAAAATTTTGGACCATAATCCAGTAATACATTTTAAATTAGGAGGAAAATAACGGGTTGAAGCCAGTTCCTCGGAAATTGATGGACTCTCCCAGCAAATCTCAGGCCTGGCGGGAAGTGAGATGGCCACAGGGGCCGGCAGTGCCTGCGGGAGGCACCTGGGCGGGGCGCGAGTGTGTGCAGGACCAAGGACCAGGGGCGCGCAGGGCGGAGGACCAGGGGCGCGGGGCGGAGGAGCAGGG
>PVKA01030102.1:0-27640 GCA_004027165.1 Ctenomys sociabilis
CCCATGCATATTACCTGACCACAGTGCCATGACACTGGAAATAAATGACAAAGAAAAAAAGAAAAAAACTGCTAAATTCATGGAAATTAAACAACCCCCTGCTCAGCAATCAATGGGTCACAGAAAAAATTCTACAAGAAATTCAACAATATCTACAATTCAATGAAAATTCAAGCAGAACTTACTGAAATTTATGGGATGTGATGAAAGCAGTTTTTAGAGGGAAAATTATAGCTATGAACTCACACATTAGGAAAACAGAATGGGAACAAACAAATACCCTAATGTTGCACCTCTGACATGTAGAAAAAGAGGACCAAACAAAACTCAGAGCACAAAGATGGGAAGAAATCATAAAGATTAGAGCAGAAATTAATTCAATAGAGATGAAGAAAACAGTCCAAAAAATTCACAAATCAAAAAGTTGGTTGTTTGAAAGACTAAATAAAGTTGATAAACCTCTAGCCCTTGTCATCAAAAACATGCCAAAAAAAATTCAAGTACATGCAATAAGGAATGAAATGGGTGAAATCACCAGAGACCCAGCGGAAATTCAAAAGATTATCTATAGTTACTTCAAGAATCTTTATGCTCATAGAATAGAAGGCACAGAGGAAATGAACAGATCTTCCAAAGGTACAAATTACCAAAACTGAATGAAGAAGACATAACAAATCTCAATAAACCAATAACAGTAAACAAAATATGAAATGTAATAAAAAGGCTACCGACAAAGAAAAGTCCATGTCCTGATGGATTCACAGCTGAATTCTACAAGAAATTTGTAGATGTAATTCCTAGACTTCTCAAACTCTTCACTGAATTTGAAAAAGGAGCAGTCATCCCAAAATCATTTCTGCAGGCAAGTATTATACTGATTCTAAAATGAGGGAAATACAAAACCGAAAAGAGAACTATAGGCCCATTTCCCTAATGAATACAGATGCAAAAATACTCAACAAGATCCTGGCAAATAGAATACAGTAAATCATCAAGAAGATCATACACAATGACCAGGTAGGACTCATCCCAGGGATTCAAGGATGGTTCAATATTCAACAATCTAAAAATGTGATACACTATATTAATAGACTGAAATATCAAAACCACAGGTTCATCTAAATTGATGCAGAGAAAGCTTTCAACAACGTCCAACACTGATTCATGTTCAAAGTCTTACACAAAATAGAAATAGATTGAATCTATCTTAACTTGATAAAAGCCATCTATGACAACACAAAAGCTCATATAATCCTAAATGGGGGAAAAATGATTCCTTTTACTCTTAAATCAGGTATAACACAGGATATGCACTATTGCCACTCCTATTCAATATTGTCTTGGAATCATTAACAACAGCTATTAGAAAAGAGAGAGAAATAATACGAATAAGAATAGGTAAAGAAGAAATTAAATTATCACAATTTGTAGATGACAGGATTCTTTATTTGGAAGATCCAAAAAATTCCACCAAAAAACTACTAGAAATTCAGTAGCATAGCAGGATAAAAAGCCAATACTCAGAAGTCAATAGCATTCCTCTACACAGATAACAAGCACACTGAAAGGGAAACAATAGAAATAATATCTTTTCCTATAGCACTGCGGAAAATGAAATACCTTGGAATTCACTTAACCAAAGAAGTCAAAGATCTTTTACACAGTAAATTACAGAACCCTAAGAAAAGAGACTATAGAGGATTTCAGAAAATGGAAAGATATTCCAAGCTCCTGCATAGTAAGAATCAACATCCTAAAGATGGGCATACTCCCAAAATTGCTGTAAAGATTTAATGTAATCTCTATCAAACTGCTACCACCATACCTCCCAGTCTTAGAGAAATCATTCCTAGCATTTATTTGGAACCACAAATGACCTAGAACAAAAATAAAGGCAAGGCAGGAGGCATCCCAATTCCTGACTTGAAATTATACTACAAAGCCACTGTGATCATATCAACATGGTATTGTAAACGAAATAGGCATGAGGATCAATGGAATAGATTAGAAGATGCAGAGGCATCTATGGTCACATTCTGTCATCTGATCTTCAACAAAGGAGCCAAACAAATTCACTGGAGAAAAGATAGCCTCTTTGACAAATGGTGCTTTAAAACCTGGATTTCTGCATTCTGAAAACTAAAACTTGACTCAGCTCTACATCCATGCACTAAGCAAAAGTCTAAATGGATTAGTGATATAAACATTAAAACAGAAACACTCAATCTCCTGGAAGAGAAGTAACAGGAACTCTTGAAGACATAGGGGTAGGTAAAAAGTTAATGAAAAAACATATATTGGCACAGGAAACACTTGAATGAATGAACAATTGGGATCAACACTTCTTGAAGAATTTCTTCACATCAAAAGAAATCGTCAAAAAAGTGAATGGACAATCCACAAATTTTGAAAATTTCCTAACTAATAAGACATCAGACAAAGGTCTGCTCTCTAGAATTTATAAAGAAATAAGATATAACAGGGTTCTCAGATTTAAAGACCCAATTCAGAAATGAGCAACTGAGATGAATACACACTTCTCAGAGGATGAAATTAAAGAAGTGTATAAATATATGAAAAAATGCTCCCCATCGCTCGCCATCCATGAAATGCAAATAAAAACAACAGTGATATGCCACTCCAGAAAGAATGACTATCATAAGGAAAGTAATCAACAACAAATGTTGGGGAAGTAGTGGGGAAAAAGGAACACTTCTGCACTGCTAGTGTGAATATAGACTGGTGCAACCATTGTGGAGATCAGTGTGGAGACTCCTCAAAATAGTACGATGGGAAATCCCATTCAAGCCAGCTCTTCCCCTCTGAGAATTTTCCCAAAGCAATTGAAAACATTATATCATAGTGATATATGTTTACCTACTTTTATAGCAGCACAATTTGTGATAGCAAAATCTTGGAAACAGCCAAGATATCTGTCATATGGGGAATGGTTGAAAAAGATATGGCATTTCTCTACAATGGAGAATTACTAGCTATAAAGAATGATAAACTTGAAGCATTTATATTGAAGTGGATTCCACTTGAACATATACTCATAAGTGAAATAAAGCAAACACACTTGTGCACATATTGTGTTGCGTCCCTAGCATAAGAAGTCAAAAGTTGAACTACAAATAGAAATGTAGAATACCAAGTAAAGACAATTGAATCAGATAGCTACGGCAAACTGAATGGTAAATGATGCAGCATACTAAGGGGCTTTTCTTCCGGATGGTTCACAATCTAATTACACAGATAAAAATTGGAGAAAAAAAGAGCCACAAAGCCTACCAACACTGGGGCCCTAGCCTTTCAAGGTTAGTGAAGACTCAGGACATAGGAGACCCTGTACTGTAACATCATGAAACTCAGTTGTTCTCTAAATTTTCTGAAGAAGGATATTATAGAGCCACAGAGGAAAGAGACTGATGATGTGTAGTGTACCGGAGGAGAGTCATATGGAGAGAAATTTTCTCTCAGTCTCTCATAGAGAGCAAACTTGTCAAGCTTTGTCCGTGAATCATCTGCATGGATGAACCAGACAAAGGGTTTACAGAGTAAGGCACAGAATTACAAGATAAACCCTGAGTAGACATCATTGACCTCATCAACAACAAAACCTACATGTTGTGGTATATAGATTTTGATGTATCTCAGTCTTAACCATCCTGCAGAGAAGTATAAAAATGAGGTACATAACATGAGCCCATAATAATAAATTGAGCAGTAAATGGCTATGGTCAACAACTTCTTCAGAAAACTATTAATGTGCAATGCTGAACTGTGTTGGATTGTGTCACAGAGTTCAGGCTCCTAAATTGGTTGAATGACAATGGAGTGTCCATTTCTGACAGGTCTAGACAAAGAAAAGGTGGATACAGAGGAAGAATCATGATATGTGTATATAAACAGTACAGTTAGGATAAATATGTCGTGCTTCCACATAATTCTATGAGAAGCAAGATTTGCACTAATAGTGGTTGGGAACAATATTATGTTGTCTTCTAGTAATATGGGCAGACATTGGGGAGATAACAAGGTAGAGGGTGTTAATTGTCAACTCTGTGATATAAATCAGCTGAAGAAAAATAAGATAGGTATATAGCTGTACTGTATTCATTCACTGATTAGAGACATCTGATATAATAATGCCTGTAAGTATAATATCATGTATACACCTTATAGGACACCAAACCATTACGAAAACATTTTGAAATGTATTGATTTGTCGAATCTTTCATGTTAATTTGTCTTGTAACTGCCTCATTTCTTTTTTTTTCAATAAAAATAAAAATAAAATTAATAATTCACATCATAAAAAATAAACTAATAAATAATTGTGAGTAACTGAAGTGGGATACATCACACATAACTTTTCAGATACCACATTGTTTCTTCTGAGTGGTAAACGAAGCTTTAATCATTGCATACATATAGAAATAGTACGCTTAAGAATGACAGAAGAGGTTATAGTAATGAGGATGTAGGAACATAAAAAATTTACAGGGAGAAAATAATTAAATGAAACCAGAAGAGATTTGTAACATTAAAAGCCATACTAGGCAACAGTGCAAGATTAGAAGCATCACAATCCTTAACTTCAAAATAAAGAACAATATACAGGAGTAAACAGCATAGTGCTGGCCTTACATCCTCTTCTGGATGCATCCAAGGGAACAAATATTATAGAAACATCACCAAACAACCTCAAACGTCTTATCATTGTCAAAGGGCCAAATACTACAGGAAATACCACTTTTTTTTCCCAATGATGCTCAGAAAACCACCTTTCCACATGTCAAAGCCTGAACCCAGAGTCATACCGCTTACTATGCACTGAACTAAAAAAAAACTCAGTGATCTAAATGTTAAAAGACAAACAATTAATTGGAAGAGAAAACAGGCAAAATGGTAGACTTAGGAATCACCAACGTTTCTTACATCAGAAATCCAATCCATATATGAAAAGAGAAGAAAATATAGATAATAGCAAATGCTCAAACTGATGTACATGGTTTTGCAAGGCAGGCAAGAAATGAGACAGCAGAGAAAGATAAGAATGTCATAGGTTAAAATGGGAAATTCAGAATAGTGAATAGGAGATTTTCTATGAGGAATGTGAGAGTTATGTACTGCAAACATGCAAAATGCATGGATCCACACACATGAAAACTTGTTCCGCAGCTTTAGGCAAAGGCCTGAAGTAGAATGGCCATGTGCCATATGCCATGGAAATGGACCAATTTCCCATAATGAATGTGATCATTATGTCACAAGCATGCTCCAGTATGAACTACCTTCACTTCTCAGCCAAGTTCCTGTCCTTGATTCCTAGCAGATCTTTGCCTGCTCCCATTCCCACAGGATTGCCTCCTCCTGTGATCCTGTGTAGATCCTTACAGCAACGGCCATCTTCTAGAGACAAGGAAGAAAACAATCATCACATCTGGACACCTCTGTTAGAGTTTCCCAGACTGAGAAGGAGCAGAATTGAGAGGCCCTGCATTGCCTGGGCCTGGTGTAGGTCCTGGTGCTCACATTTCCCCACTGCTGACTTGATGCTACAAATGGCTAGGCAAGTCCACCATTACCCTGGGACAGCATAAGTAGGTGCAAGAGTAAGTTTTCTCCAAGATCCTGACTTCAGCCACCCTAGAATGTCTTCATTGCTCATTCTGTTTTCTTGGATCTGGTGATCTAAGGCCACGCTGCCCTCTATTGCATCCCCTGCTGTGTGAAATCTATATGTATAGCAAAGGTTCACTGCAACTTCCAGGGGCTGACACCTGGGTGGAAGTCCCCTTTGGTTTTGGTATGCATTGCCCTCAAATACATGTCTCTATCTTCCGCTTGAGTCCTGGGATCATCTCCCCATATATGACCTCAGTTTTCCTTTCTATTATTTGAGGTGGGACTGCATGACAGAATTCAGACAGAAAGACAAGGCAGGCTGCGTTCCATCTCTCAGGTGTCCTCAGCCCAGGTGCCCTCCCTCACTTCTCATCATGACTGGGCCAGAGTCAGGGAACCATTTTCCGTATGGCCTTGCTTTTTCTTCAGAGATCCTAGGATCCCATAGACAATGTTCTACAAGTGAGAAAATTCCTGTTTTATAAGCCTTCATGGGGCTTTCCTAGGCTCAAGTGTAGGGGCTGCCTTCTCTGTGATTCTCTAAGTTCGGGTGGGCAATTAGCCTTCACTAAAGATCAGCAATGTAACCCTTTTACCAGTCTCTACTTGAGAAGATGAGTGATCACACACCCAGGCGTTATACTTAAGGTGTTCCAGGCCTGACACCTGGGAGAGAGAATTCCTCCATGGTCTAGTCTGCTGGAGAGTGATGGATGCATTTGATACAGGGAGAAAACTGATCTCAGATAGGTGACCTCCAAATGATATAGGGAACCTCCGAATGACATAGGAAAAATGATATCTGGACCTGATCTGCATTAGTTTGTGCTATCTAAAACTGAAGAATTAATTTTAGGAACAAACGGAGTTTATGAGCACAATAGATTTATTGAGGGAAAGAAAGCTCATGTCTGAGGGAGGTACAGGAGGGGGATCCCGAGTGGGTGGTCCTCCCAGAAACTGTCTCTTCCCGGGACTCCTCATGAAGGAAAACCATGTGATGAGGTGAGTCTAAGGTAGTGAAAACATGGGAACTCACTTAGGTGAACAAGAGGTGGGACAAAACTATGTTCAACCAATAGGATCACAAGCACTATTGCTCAGGTAAAATTGATTACCTTTAGAAACTGTGACCCTGCTGAACATGACTAAGCCCAGTCTTCTGGGCTCCCTAGACTGGCAGCACTGGTTTCTGAGCAAGGTGCTCTCTCTGCCCTCAAGGAGCCCTGAGGCATGAAAACGGGACAGAGTCTCTTCCTGTTGGCGGTTGGACTAGTGACTCAATAGGGCTCTTTCAAGGTGACTGACAGCAATTTAGAATATCAATCCTTGATGCCCATCTCTAGGAAAGTATGTAGCTGTATTTCCCTCTTTTTGTCTTGGTCATGAGGTATGGCGATAGGGACTGTCTGTCTCTTCCAAGTTGCAAAGTCACCTTGTCTGCCATCTTGTCTCGTTGAGGGCCTAGACCTATCTCACTGCCTAGAATATTTCTATCTAACTCAGCTGCCTACAATACCTTGATTCTTCACTCTATTTCCTCACCCAGGTTCCTGTTGATCTCATCATCCACGAGTTTTACTCTGTGTACTTCTTCTTCCCAAGGGCAATGTAGGGAAATGATTCATTCAAATTAGCTTGCTGCTGTGGGGTCAGAACCAAAAAAAAGGATATGGATTGCTCAGGGGAAGTTTTGATGTCTAGCGTTTCCTCAAACTCTTGTGCACCTCACTAGGCATATAAATAGGTTTTGCATGCTCCCTTCATGTAATGGAGAGTCATCAGAATGAGGTATTTGCCTTTCTCTGATGCCAGAGGCCAGCTTCAGTGATTGCCTGCCACAGACCTTAACAGGGGTGACAGGCAATTCTAAAAGAAATTCTACGGGGCACATAGTGCTCTTTCTGAATTCAAGAGTTTGCCTCCCAAAATGAGGCCCTCTATTCTATATCAAATCCATGCTTCTCGATTTGAACTCAGTGGGTGCCACAGGAGTATCTACAGAAAAATGGTGAGCATGGTCTTGAAGATGGGAAGTAGGTTTTCTTGCCAAGAGTGTCCCAGATGCAGAAAGGATTTCACAGTCAGGGATGTGAACTAGGGTCCAGTACCTTACTGAGGGATGCCAAAGCTACGTCCTGGGGCTCTGTGCTGCTCCCACCTAAAGCAACAGCCTCAGATCCAGGATCTGAATTCCAGGTGTTCCCAGAGGCAACAGTTACTCCTCTCCTGAGAATGCTCCACTTACAAAGCAGCACTGGAGACAGAGGATGTGGTGGGAATGGCCACCTCCTCTGTGGCTTCCTCTCTGATCTCAGCCCCTCAACTTAACCCAACAGATCTTCAGTCCTAACCTCAAGGCTCACATGAAATGATGACCTCAGACCAGGGCTCTGATACACAGGTCACCTGGGAGGGATGTGGCTGAGTGACCCATCCTATCCTCCCTCTGTGCTATAGCCATATCCAGTCTCTGTATAGCAAGAAATGAATTAGGATTCTGTGAGGAAACTCTGTGATCTGAGTCTTGAATTGTGACCCTGCTGAACATGACTAAGCCCAGGCTTCTGGGCTCCCTAGACCGGCAGCACAGGTTTCTGATCAAAGTGCTCTCTGCCATCAAGATGCCCTGAGGCAACAGGGTTGAATAGTGTCCATCCCCACCCCAGCATTCCACTCCCTACCCCACCCAGTCACTCTTTGCTGGGTTGTAACAGAGGCAAATGTAAGTAGTATTGGAAGGCCCTCCCTAACATCTGGCTTTCATACTCCCGGATTAGGGCCTCTGCTTGTCTTAAATGTGCCCAAATCTCCACTGCTCCTACCAGCGGTAGCTCACTCCTTAGATCTATATTCTCTTCTACACTCGTGCCCTGAGGGAAAATTTTGCTCTGCTGAGACATTTATCCCCCATGCTGGTATCCTTTGCCATCACTCAGCCTGGAAATTTTGCTCCTCCCACCTCAAGCAAAGTCTTTAGCAGAAGGCTCTAGCTATCACTAAAAACTGAGGAGAGGGGGGTTGCTTGGCTTACAATGTTTCAATGTGAGGGTCATGTCCCAGAAGAGAGGATTCTCAAGATAATTTTCAGATGATCTCAAGGGGTAGAGGATCCTGAGTACCAGTATCTCATCCATATCTACCTAACCCAAGCTCTTTCTATCCATTTCACCTGAAGTTTACTCCTTAGAACAAGGCTGTGATATCCTGTCAGAATCATTGTCTATAAAGGGCTTGTTGTCCTGAAAATTTTGCAGTTACTCCTGTATGGCAGCCACCAGAGGAATTGTTAGAATTCCTCTGAAATTCCTCAGAGTCTTTCTCTGAAATCTGTCTTTCACAGTACCCCCTCTGTCTTCCTACTGACCTTTGAGAAAACAGATCCACTCTACTCCTGGCTACCATATCCAGGCCCTTTGCATAAGGTTCAGACTCTACAGTGTGGCTACAAATATGTAAAATCAACACATACCACTGAGATGAAACTTGCATTGCTGGGAGAGCATGGTAAATCTGATTTATTTAAAGTCTCTATCTCTGAGGTAGGGCTTCCTCTCTCAACCTACCAGTGGCAGCACAACCCTCACTCACCTGACCCTCTCTGTTTGCTCACCTAAGTGCACATCTGAGAAAATGAGCTCCAGGTGCTCTGATACAATGCAGAGACAGGGAGTGATTCTCCTATATGGCAAGTGCATGTCATAACCCAGGGCTTTGAGGAGAAGGGGAAAATAATTCCTCAGACTCCTCCCTCCACCCTAGTGATAAACATCTTGTCTTCTGTTAGAACCTGCACTCCAGTCCTCTGTGGACGTGATTCTGTTTCACTCTCCCCAGGGCAACATTTCCTGAATCCCCTGAGGCTGAAACTCACTCTAAAAAATCTGCCTTGTGTGAGCCAAGGCTGACAGGAGATTATGATCTACAGAGGTAGAGGACAGCCTCTCTGGGAGGGCACATCTCTACTTCCCCCATATCCCATCACAATGAAGCCCAACTAAACCCATGCACTCTACTCCTCTCACCAGAAGACTGAGCCTGGCAACATAATGTTCTGCTGCACTGAACCCACAAGGCAGTCAGTGGATTTTTCATTTAACCAAGTGCTGGACATTTACATCAGTGGTGGAAAACTAGCCCTGCATTTCTCCAACCTAGGTAAGAATCTGAAGCTATGATCTCTCTGGATCTAAGTTTTCTTCCTTCAGTGTAAGAGTGTGAGACTCCCAGTCCTTGAGTAGAAATTGAGTCTCACGTGAAAAGCCTTTTTGTCAGAGCAACAGTGACAAAGCAAAAATCTGGACACTTGGTGAGCATCCAACAGGGATGGGACTTTGACACTGCTGTCTGCTATCCATCACTGCTAACAGATCTGGGCGTCTCTGCACTCACCTCCTGAAGAGTGTACCTCAGAAAAAGGCCATCTTGCTCACTCCACGAGGAAGGGGTCATTGACCATCACATCCACCGTCATGCTTGAGATTAGGCAGATGGGCAATGACTGTATTCTACAGACCACATTCTTTTCATGGGGCTTCACTTCACTTTTTGGCAAGGCATATATCCCTGTTTTCAAGTGCCTGAGAATGTTAACCTTATGAAAAAAAACTCTGTTTCCCAGATTTCCCTGGGCAGAAGGAAAGGGACTATTATTAATTATGAAAAATTATGCCTACTGTTAATGATTCACTGCATTACTTTTCTATTTCTCTTGCATTCTTTATGCTCTATTAAATAACAGTTGAGTTGAAAGTGAGTCCTCCTCCAGCATGCTGTTCCATGTGCTTGTTGGTAGAGTCTCTGAATTCAAACTGTTTCCAGAGTCCTGGTGTCCTGCTCTTATGAGTAGGTCATTGGAATCTGTGGTACAAGGTGCTACCTCAGAATTTCAATGTTGTAGAGGCAGGACATTCAGAAGTTACTTGCAGCACATGCTGCCATTGGCCACCTATATGAGCCACAGTGCATAACCTCCAGTTCCCTGTGCCATCCAAACACAAGGCCTCCGGTCTTGAGTCTGCAATCACACCCATGATTTATTCGTGTTTTGCTGTTTACATTTAGTTGCTCATTTGTGTGTGATAAGCCTGACTGTGTCTCTCTCTTCCCTTGTTTCACAACAATAATTCAGGAAGCAAGGTGAAGTAGCATAACATGTTTATCACTTCAGCAGAGCATGGGAAGTATGTGGAGAAGAGTGAGCAAACTGGGCATGGGTTGTATGCTGTGCCTTGTGTCACTCTGGTGAAATATCCCATTAAATTTCCATTAAGATGTGTGATTTATCTACTTCTCAAACATTTTGCAAAATGAAGTGTAAGATGCAAGATTTACTCAAACATTAGATTAGCATATTTTAAGAAAAATAGTTCTTTTTATGTGTCTTCTGCTAATATATGACTTAAGCACCTAGAATAGTTCCACACACACATATAAAATGAAATAATATTGCTTCATTGAATAGACAAGTGGGACTGATTTTTGTCTTGCTTGATGTGTCTATTATATGTTAGAAGAAGATGATGTCATAGCAGAAGTGAAACAATGGCAAAAGAGGCTGTATGTACAGGGTATACTGAGTGGTTAAATCTTTATGAATGCTCAATAAATACTGACAGCAGGTTGTATCCTTCAACTAAATAGTGAACAACTGTCAATAAGATGGATAACAGTCATATATTTAATCAAGTTACATTTGAAGGGGTTCAAACAAAGAACCTTTCATTCACTTAGCAAACATAAATCTATAATTGAATATATGCATGGCCTCATGGTTGGAGCTATTAGTTTAAAGCCTTTTTCACTAATGCTTTGGACATTGTGTTGAAGAGCCATGTAACCAAACATGTTCTCACATTATCAGATTTTAAACAGATTAAAAGCTTTTTTATAAACTTTGAGGTTTTTGCAATAGAACTTAATTTTTAAAATTCTATTCCCACTTACAAGTATAAAAGAGGGACATGATAATCAGATTTTAACTACAATTGCCAAATTATGTTATTTGCACTAATAACTACAAAGAGGATCCTGAAATTATTCTAAACTATTTGCACAATAAAACTTAAAATTCTGACAAAGATGTATTCCTTATTTCTTAAATAATTTAAAAATTGTGACAATGCTATATTTAAAATAAATACATAAAAATGAAAAATAAAGAAATATCAAGTGGGTTTCCAGCATTCCAGACTCCTCAACTGAGGTCTAGAATTCATTGGTGCCAGATTCACATGACCTACTTTTTTAAAATATCCTGTGACCATATCTGTTTCTCTCTAGATGGACACATTTTTATAAATCGGACAGAAAGTGCCCTGAAGTGTCCCCCATTTATTTTTTGTTGGCAGAACCAGGGATTGAACTAATACCCTTGCACTTGCCAAGGGAGCACATATTCTACTGAACCATCTTCCTGGCCCCATGTCCCCCATTTAAGGAAGGAAGTATCAGAAATGTGTGGGTCACTTGGAGGTACAGTGCACGGGGAATTGTCTCCCTTTTTCTGTCTTATTCTTGGCTGAAAATTGTGAGCTAGAATATATCTGTTCTTTTGCTTGTGTTCAGAATTTGGCCAAGGAATAAGAGATATCATCAAGGAATATCACGATTATTACTATACACACATAGACACAGACTTAGATATAAGCACAGATGCAGATGCAGAAGCACACATAGATATAGATCGGTGTGGGATGGATCCAGGCTTATTCTGTGCATATGCTCTCTGAGTTACTTTCCTCTCATTGTTGTGACAAAACACCTCATGTCCAAAACTAAGGAAGGAAAGGTTGCTTGCTGGTTTGACTGATTGATTTATAATTAGTATAGTCTCCACAGTCTCCAGGGTCTCACTATATATATCTGACTCATAGTGATTCTCCTGTGTTCAGGATCCCAATCACTGGGATTACAGGAACATGCCACCCTGCCCAGGCTCCATTCCTGTCTCAGGGTACCGGGAGAGTGGGGCCGGAGCTGCATGCCAGGGATGGAACCAAGGCTTCTGTGCTCTGGCTAAGCAGCATTAATTCACTGAAATATCTGGCTGGCCTTGGAAATGTTCATTTAGTTCATAGTCTGTGGAGGTTAAATCCATACCTAACTCTCTGCAAGGCTGAGTAGCACATGGTGGAAAAAATGAATGCAAAAGCAAGATCAGAAAGGGGGGAGCAACAGTAGAAGCAGCACTGAGCAAGACACTCTCCCTTCCTTACCCTTCATTCAAGTTGTCTGCCCCAGAGTGGATGAAGCCCTCACTCCCATCATCTCCATATTGAATCATGACTTCATCACAAAATCTAGAAGGCTCTCCAAAAACTGCAAGATGCTTTGTGGGACAACTAGACACACACCATAACATATGCATATGCAGAAGATTCAGGACTATTCATTTAATGAGTCTCTTTTCTTTCTTGTAATCTTTTTATACATCTTACCACCACTAGCATTTGCCTATGCAGATACATGTTGATCAATTCCTGTGCTGCATTTTATTGCACGATGTGTTCCATAGTTATTTCGATGTCTCTTCTTTGCTAGTTCATAGTTTAGAAGTAGGGTAACTCTTGTTATTATATATTAAAGAATTTCTTTGGCTCTTCTAGATTCTTTGTATATATTATGAATGTTAGAATTTTTATTTTGAGACCAATGAGTTTAATCAGGTTATGTGTAAGCAATTGAATATTTGACTAATATTCAGACATCTGGATCATCTTTTTTTTTTTTTTTTGGCAAAACCAGGGATTGAACTCAGTTCCTTGCACTTGCCACGCAAGAGCTTATTATGCTAAGACATCTCCCTGGCCCCAGATATATGGATCTCGATGAGGACTTATATCTGTGTTTATCGAAGCTTTGATTTTCTCTTCTTTCCAAATTATTGTATTGCTCAATGTATAGATCTAATTCATATTTCATCAGATTTATGGCTGTGAGTTCATAGTAACTCATGTTTTTATAAATCAGATTTTTTCAAATTCCATGAACATATTTTAGTATAAAAATGCAAGTACTGATCTTCTATTCTGTGACATACACAAATGCAACCACAGTCCTGCAACAGAAGGCCTAACATTAGGGTTGCACTAAGCACTGAAGGCTGCATGGTTCTGAAGAATGTTTGCTTGTCTTGTCACTCATGTCCCTCAAGTATCCTTAAGAAGGGTGTGGAAATTAATCTTGCCCTGGGTTCAGGCAAACCCTTAGAATACATGATTTCCCTTTTGAACATGAGTAAAGATATTTTGGTGCCACAATGTGTGTCAAAACCACTTTATGCATGACAGCAGCAGGTCACAAAATTTAGTGGGTTCCATTGCACCTGAGGAAAGGGAACCTGTTCGCAATTCATCTTGATATTTCATCATGGTTAGGATGCTATTTGCTGTGGGTGGAAATCTCTTCTTTAAAGCATAGCAATATGGATGTGAGCCACTCAAAGACAAGGTGAGGGAGGGTAGTGTACCTGTGTGTCCTAAATGAGATGCAGGTGAAACAAGGGACAGGCAGAGACTGGGGAACTTTGTGTTAGAGTGAGTAGATTCCTCTGGCTCACCAAGACCCTTGATAGGCCCTGAGTTCCCATTTATGCCATCCTGTCACAAAAATGCAGGTTCCAAAGCCTTCAGTTCAGGGAGACCTGTGACCCACTGCTCAGTCCCTGACACTATGCCATTCTCCACTGAAACAATATGGCATGGATGAATTTAGAAATCCCCAAGGAGGCAGAGATTGTAACTTACTAAAGAAAGTAGGCCTTTGCATTATGGGTTTCACTACCTTGCTTGGAGAGCTTTTCTGCCAGCCCTAGGATAATGCTTCAGGGGAGCTGGGTTCATGACATCATGTTTCATGAGACTGCCTGGGTACCAGTGACACAAAGGTGGTCAAAGCCTCAATCAGCAGGTGCAGGATATATGAAGATGCCCTACTTTACATGACCCCGCTGGGGCTGTTGGGCCTCCTGAACAATGGTGTTCTTACTTTGAAGTGCAAAAGGCCTTAAAAAAGAAAGGTATAATCCCTTTGTTAGGGTTGTCCACTTCCTCTGTAAATACCCTATAGATGTACTAGCCTCACCTGCCAGCAATAGGATAAACAGTTTTCTTGACCTGAGATGTGTAATGACCCTACTTCCTGTCATTCCTTCTGCTTGCCATGGGAATTTGAACTCACAAACCCAGCACTTGAGAACCTGAATATCTCTCCCTGGAATGCCCAGTTAGGTTTAGCTTTTTCCATTACACAAAACTATACACAATTTAATTAAATCTGTAACTCCTCAATAGCTCTGCACACATTTCAGCACTGCAAGATGTCATGTGGTTTCTAAGTCCCATATAGGACTATGCTGCTCGTATGTCCTAAGATTTCAAGGAGAACACTTCTTCCAGGGGATTATGAGAGTCCAAGCCAAATGTATGCATTAATTAACACCTAAGAGTTTCTTTTCCAGTACTATCAGTCAATTTCTATGAGCCCAGGTCTTGTATGTCCAAGCCCAGTGCTACAGGAAGGAGCTGCCCTCTCGATCCCTGAATTGCAGCCTGTTCCTCAGCATTTGCACTAGCAGGCAGAGACAGGAGTCACAGACCTGTCAGGTAAAGAACTCTTCTTTAGAAGAAGACTGTGATGCTCTTACAAAATGTGTTGGTGAAACCCTGCTTAGTTTCCTGGTAACAGGGCAAGGTCACTGTTCGTGCTCTGCCGAGGGCAGAGAACCCTGAAGGAGCAAGACCTATGTTAAACTTCCATGTGTGCTGCTGTCACTGGCAATGCCACAGGAAAATTTAAATCATAGAGATAACCTTTTACAATTAACTATTTACCCCAACATTCTCCATGCTGCATCCATAATGAGTACACTCACCTCCTTTCCTTACTGAAAGAAAAGTGGCTTTGTATGCATGTGCCACCAGCTCCAGGAGCCTGCAGCCTACTGCAGAAGAGTATGTGCAGAGGAGAGCTGGCAGTGGTGAGGCAGGCACAGGCATCTAGAATGTCTCCTGTTCTCCCCGCCATCTGTTCATGCGCAGGGAGGACTGTGCTCATTTGTGCAAAGTGAGATGCTGATTTCAAGTGAACGGGCCTTATCTTCTCAGAGTTAGGGATGAATACTTTTATTTTATTTGCCAAAACATATTGTCTCTTTGGCCTTGGAGTTAGAGTTCGAAAATATTTCTCTTTACCGAAATAAGGACTCCACTTATGGTTTGTTAATCTGGGCAAAATGAAGCCACGTGCAGTATCATAGGTGAGCAATACAATTACCAAGAATATCAGGGTTGCTGCCAGAGACTTAGGGCACCCTTGGTCAACAGAGTTCCACTCCTGGTCATTAGCAGCTAGTGGGCCCAGAGGGTATAATATTTCTACACTACACTTTCCAATGAGAGCTGCTTTCGGAAATGATCAACTGGGCACCTTGATAGGAGAAGGACAATGATGTGTTCATTTCTGCTATGCACTGTGTGGTTTGCAATTCTTAGCTGCACCTACTCAAATGAAGGCTCTTATCTTGACAGTGACTGTAGAATGCCCACCCACTCTCACCATAGATGTCAACCTGAGTATGCTTAGCCGGTGTCAGGGGAACCCGGATTCTTTCTCTTGGAACTCTTCTCAGGTCTCACTTCTCAGAGGTTCTTGAACCCTACAGGATGAACTTCAGGGTATTATTCCTGTCAGGCATCTTCATGGGGATATTCTTGGGTTTTGCCATCAGTTCTGAGTCCTGCCTCGGGGAAAGGAATGACACAGAGTGAAAAGTGGTCCAGAGTGGGCCGGCTGCGGTGACGTGCAGGAGAGAGCAGGCAAAGGAAGCTCAGTGACAACAAGGAGACCTCATGCAGCTCAGGCTTGTGAGCAAAATGAACATCACTTGCCTTTCACCCTCTGGAGGACATCAAAACCGGTGTGTGCAGCATGAAGGAAGCCCTGCAGGCAACTGTGAGCAGGCTCACATCTCGGACCTCAAGGTGTGGAAGCAGCTCATTCCCACCAAGGTAAGTGAACATTCTTGACTCTGACCTCTAAGTTAGCAAATACAGGTTTGGGCCCTGTGGCCACAGTGAGGGGTAACCCAGGCCTTGTGCAGCACCTCTTAAGTACAGGGCTCAGATGAACATGTGCTAGCCTCAGAGTACCCAGGGGCACAATCGTCATTTTGTGACTTTCCTAAGGACAACTGGTATGTATTTGTCCCAGAGCTTAAAATCAGGGCCAGACAGACTGTGTCAAACTGAGGACAATAGTGTCCCCAGATGTGGTCAGAAAGTAGTTGTTCACGCACATGATTTGGTAAGATAAAATTGTCCTCCACTCTGTGGTGTTATTGAGTTGAGATAGGCAAGGAAATTGTTCTGCCTGTCCAAAGGGCATCTACTTAGGGACTGATGTTTTAGGTAGATTATCAATTGTGTTTCATGAGGCATGCTGCTCTTCACTGAATGGCACTTGCTTGAATTTCCCTTGAAAATACATGCCAGGTTGCACAGGCTGACAGTGCTATCAGATGGTTGGACTCTTGGACAATCTGAATTTCCAGGAAGAGCAAGGTGACTCCAGGGACTTCTCCATTGCATGTCCCAGGGCAGGTGATTCTGGGAAGATCCCTGGGTGTGGGGTGCACCCATTGTCTGCTCAGCATTACATTCTGAACTCAGGCCACATTTTAGTTCCTTGGGTACAGCCTCTCCCTAAGACTCCAAAGAAGTATGTCCTTTTATTTCTTTTCTAAATATTAATTTAATTACAGTATTTAGATGACAACAGAATATTCGTCTCTGACAAAACTAAACAAAAAAAGAGGATACAAAGAGGGAACATTTTGTGTCTGTATATTCAATGTACGTAGGATAGATATACCGCTACATTCTCTCAATCGAATGAATAAAACTATTTGTTCTAAAAGTGCTTGTGGACATGGTATCATGTCTGCATCTTCTATAATGAATAACCTCTAAAGCAACAATATGTCATATGTTTATTATTTAAACTATCTTACTAGTCAGTTTTGAAACTGTCTCATTACTATTAGTTTCTCAACAAAATTATTTAAAAATTTAATGAGAAAGATATAGCAATGAGAAAGTTTCAAACCAGGTTAGTAGAAATTTTCAAACCAGTTACAGTAATTAATGCACTGCATTTTGTTGTCTTCATAGTAGTTATTTATAGTACAAAATTCAGACCAGATATCTTTTCTAAACAGTATTAGTTCAGAACGTTCTTTTCATCGAACTAAGAGAGAGTAGCTGTACGTCTATGCCACTTTGTATATACATATATATTTTTTTCACAAACAATGGGTCATTTTCTTTTTTGAATACAGAAAACCTATTCACAGGCTTCAGCTCCAGCTTCTGCTGCCACCACCATTGATTGCCTTTGAGAGTGCACTGTTCCCATTGAAGTCACTGCTGTGGCAACTGCCGAGATTGTTTTGCTAGGTGCCAGCCCTTCCATCTCTCTGCTATTCCTGGGTCAGTACGGCCTTCTCTTCCCTAGTCAGACAGACCTGCCTCCATCTCCTGCCCTCTCTTCACCACACACATGGGTCCTCATCATGGAGCCTGGCAGTGGCAGTGGGGGCACGGGTGGTTGTAGCAGTACCAGTGACTCAGTGCCAAGCTGCTGGGACCAGGCTGATATGGAAGCTCTCGGCCAAAACCCAGCTTAAGCACCTCAGCACAGTCTTCACTCAGGAACTTAACATCAATTCCAAGCACTTCATACCCAAAGTCCACGCCTCGAAGTTTGTGTCATCCTTCCTACATGGCTCGGCCTGGCCACCACAATCTGCTGCTGGCACCAGGGCAGAAGACAACCACGGAGACCCCTGAGTACCTGTGAAGTCCTCTGAAGAGCAACAGTCATTGTGTGAAGGCTCAAATTCAATTATTAGCATGGAATTTCAGAACCTGTTGTAGAAAATGCAGACTGAAATGTCCCTAGAAGAATCATGGGAGCACAGAGAAGGCATAAATGAAGCAGAGCTGGGTTTGGTTCCTTGGGAGATGGAAGGCCACCTGAGTAAAGTGTCTAAGAAAGAATGGAGGGGAAAGAGAAAATACTAAAACCTAGACACGTGGCTGCCCACCAGGTGCCCTGAGAAAAAGAACATGTAAATGTAGTGTTCATTGGGTATGTAGATGCTGACAAGTCAATGACTGGAGGACAAATAATGTAACTGAGTGGAATGGTTGACAAAAGGACACTTGAAACATATGAAAGAGAAGCTAAGAAATAAAAAGCAACTTGGTATCTGACTTGGGCTTTTGACACAAATAGGAACAAGAACAAAAGTGTAAAACAGTAGAAGTGTGTGGTGTTTTCTTTGAAACTGAAAAGAAACACTTCAAAATTCTGGATACCTAAAGCCATAAAATTTGCATTCCAAATATGATCTCAAGCTGAATTGGCTGTGTTGGTGATCTTAGCCAGGAAAGGAGCTTTGAAACTGGATTTGGTAAAGGAGGACATTAGTCCATAATAGTAGTGGGTTACCCATAGGACTGGGAATGTCCGAAGTTGTTGACTTGAGCCTTTTACAGCTCAGCATATTAATATCACTTTACTTTTATTCTTTTATTAATAATTTTATTGGGGAACAAATAGTAATCAGAGTCAAAGTCAGTTAGTAAGACAGTTTCAATAATAAATACATTGTATATTGTCCTAGTGGTTATTCATTGTACAAGTATTGTGGGCTACAGGACTATATTGAAATATTTTGCTGAATTCACACACCTACAATATTTAAATGACAATGCAATACCGTTTTCTTACAAAATGAAGCAAAATTTGAACACAAATGAAGGACATTTTTATATCTGTATATTCAAAATTGTTAGGATAGTTATACAGCAACTTTCTCTTAATTCACTAAATAGAGTAGTTTTAATAATCTTTCTGGACAGCATATCATGTCTGCATCTTATACTGTAAATAATGACAAAGAAGACCACAATATGCATTGTATTAATTAATGAAACTGTCCTACTAATCGGTTTTGAAACTGTCTCATTGATATTGGTTTAGCAATAGAATTATTTAAAGAAAAAGCAATTTCCTCATCTCACAGAACCTAGAGAGCATTTCTACACCAGTCAAGTCAACTAAAACAATCTCACAATTGATGAAGCCTTAGAAGAGTGCCCTCAGATTGGTTATATCTTTCTTTGTAGAAAATACTGATGAACAATGATACATAGTTCTGATCACCAGCGATATATAGTTCTGACCCCACATATCAAAAAGCAACACTAACGAATATCTTACTATTTCCTAGTGGCTTAAATACATCCTAGAACAAACCTCGAAATATGTAGATACAGAGATAAACTAATATATGCCACTCAATCAGGTGAAATTCACAATGTTGATTTTATCTGCTTAAAATAGCAGGCATTGAGAGAAAGACAGTAGTAGGTTAAACAATTGGCAGGAAAATCCACAGATATTGCTGACATGCACATGAGACTGATGACATTGTATAAGGATAATAAAAAATGGTTGAACTTAAATTTTATATAGTCATGAACTGAGAAGAAGTAAAACATGTATAAGTGAGACAGAAATCCTAAATTATCTTGGGTGGATAAATATGACAATTTCTGCGTTAAACTACAATAGAATATATGATGCATCAAAATGGAAAAAGTCTGAATTTCAAAGTCAGTCATAGAAAGCCCTCAGAATGTAATAGTGGGAGAAAAACAAACACTCAAAATAATGAGTAGTCACTAGTGAGCTGTAAGGTGTTGTCTAGTTTCCTGGCAAAGTTATACTTTTAGACTCTTGAAAGAGACAAAGGATGGAGACTAAAACTCATTTAAAGAAATTCTTAGTAATATACAGATTTGACAAGAAGGCAAAAAAAGGTAAAATGAAGAAAATTATACAGCAAATAAAATTTCATTTGCTTAAAAATAATGGAATGTGGTCATCTTTAAAGCAGTGAGATGGTGTGCAGACCTGGCCCCGCCCCTGCGTCACTCTGAGATAGGGATTGAGACTGGGCGTGGTGATTCCTGCAATCTGGGCACTTGGGAGACTGAAAACAGGAGGATCACTACTAGTCTGATCTACATAGTGAGACGCTGAACACCCTATATCTCCTATAAAAAATGCATTAAAAAGATAAAATAAAGCAATCAGAGAAAAGAAATACTTGTGTAGGAATGAAAATAAAGTCACTTAAATATCTTGAAAATATTGAAAAGAATATCAACTTAGAAGTCGATACCCAGTGAAAACATATTTCAAATCAAATATGAGAAAAAAATGCTGCTTTCCAAATTCAATTACAATGGTGTGCATTACATCAAAGTTGAAAGAAGTCCTCTAGGCAGACAGAGCATGGCACCAGATAGAAATCTAGATCTCCACAGAGTGGTGACTGCAAATTGAACTGGAAATATTCAACTGTGTCTAAATATAAACATGACTTCCTTAGCGTATCCAGTGGTTTAAATGACAACTGTTTGCAGTAAAAGTAATAACAATGCATGACAATTTCCACAACACGAAGCGGTAATATGTGTGCTAATGATGTGAAGCTAGCAGAGGAGAGATGAAGGCATTTATTGGGTTTTCTTGTGTTTATGTGGCCCTCCTTATAACTGATTTTGCCACTTTTACTTTTTATAGCTGAGGTGCTAACAAAGAGTCTAGAACAGCCCATACATAAAAGATTGCATTTTCTAATGATACAATGCTTTACTGTTTTGCTGAATCCCTTAGCAAAGTCATCTTGCTGCCCTAGCTTCAGACATTGCCCTGGTCATTTCCCTAGCTCTCTTTATTTATAGTGAACATAGTGTGATGAGTGGACAGTATAAATCCAGGCCAAAGTAGTTCTCTGTTTTCTGTTAAGGAAGGAATTTCTGCAGGAATTGTGGCTCCTTGTGTTCTTAAAGGGAATCAAGACCACAATTTCATAGATTGTTTCATGTTCCTGTTGTCTTTGTGAGAAATGATTGAAATTGTTCTGAGGTGCCACACACATTTCTTAAAAATTTGAAGTGATATGTAAGAATTATACATGCTTGTGTAGTAACTTGTATGGTTTCACTACATCTACTCATTGGAAAATATTTGAATCAAAGTAACCAGGCCATGGAGATAGCTCAGCAGCACAAGTGCCTACTTGGCAAGCACAAGGTCATGAGCTTGTTGCCCAGTGGCAAAACTACAAAGTATGTTGGAGCGATCAAGTTTCTTTCCTCAAATATTTATAATTTTATGGCAAAACATTACAAATTTTTTCCTTAAGCTTTCATTTTACAATCAAATTCATTATCTACAGCTACCTTATCATGTAATACAACACCAAAACTCATTTCTCCTACGTATCTTAGTTTAAGTGGATCAGCTTCTCCTCAGCTCTCCTTCCTCCCCCTACAGCCCTGAGGTTCTGGAAGCCAACATCACATTCTCAACCTCTGCATGGTGAACACTTTTCAGTTCTATTTGTGAGTGAGGTTGTGTGGTGCTTGTCTTTCTGTTCCTACATCATATCACTTACCATAATACTGGTTTTCACTATGCTGTAGCAAATGGCAACATTTGATTTTTTTTTTTTTTTGTCTTTTTGAGGCAGGGTCTCACTATGCAGTTCAGGCTGACCTTAAGCTCACTTTGTAGCTCAGGCTGGTCTCGAACTCACAACAATCCTCCTGCCTCAGCCTCCCGAGTGCTGGGATTACAGGCATGTGCCACCACGCCCGGCTAACAACATTTGATTTTTGAGGGTGAATAGTACTCTGCGATGTGAATCTGTCACATTTCTGTATGCATTCACCATCTGAAGCATTTAATGTGGTTCCTATCTTGGCTGTTGTCAACAGCGCTACCATGAGATGCTCCTTCAGTCTACTGGTTCCATTTCTTTTGGTTTGTGTCCACTGAAGAGATTTCAGAATGATACAGGTTTGTGTTGTATGTGTTTAGGAACCTGTATGCCATTCTCCACACTGCCTGTGTAGTTTGTGTTTCCACCAAGAGTGTGCCTGAATTACTTTTTTCTCTATATCTTACTTTGCATTTTAAAACAGTCAAAATTTATGTTATTCAGTTCTTGAGATTAAAAGTTCAATAAGTCTTACAGTGCTTCCATAGGGAAAACGAGGGCCTGGGACCAAGCTCAAGCGTAGATGCATTGCTTAGCATAAGAGACCCAGTGGGTTCCACAGCCAGCATGAAAATCCCAAACAGAAGCAAAAACTCATTACTAGAACTGTTTTTTTGCAGTTTCTAAAACTACCAGTGTTCCTGGGCTTGTGACCTCTTCCCCCACTTTTTGCTTTTGGGGGTCACAATGCCTCTGATTTCTGTGGCTGAAATCTCTCCTTTTTCTTCATCAAGAATTACCATGATGAAACCCTCAGCTCACTACCACAGGACAGAAATCTGTCACTCTGCCTAATACTTTCCACCTCTTAATCATATCACACTTTCTTTTTGAGATGTAATGTCAGATTCACAGGTTGCAGGGATTAAGGCATGGGTGTGTTTGGAAGATGACTAGAGTGTTCTGCAAGGTGATTGCAGATGTACAGCCTGAGTCCATATCACTTTTCCGTCCCATGAGAAAACTCCCAGTTCCTTTACCTGCACTCACTGTCAGAATTCTTCGGGAAATGGTCACTCAAGTGTCATTGTGGCTGTTTCCTCCACAGGCCCTCAAACCACTTGGAGACATGAGTGCTGTTAAAGGATTATGGTGGTACTTTGTGCATTGCACCTGAGTCATACTTACCAGTTTATTTTAGTTTACTTTCTCTTTTTGTGACATAGTCTCACTATGCTGTTCATGCTGAACTCCAGCACACTTTGTAGCCAGGCCTGTCCAGAACTTGCAAAGATCATCCTGCCTTAGCCTCCTGAGTGGTTGGATTACAGGCATGTGCCACCACACATTGTCTACCAATTTAACAAGAAAGTGCATACAGTGGCAGAGTTTCCAAACCCATGCAAATATCCATGATTGGAGCCAACTTTCCAACCCAGAGGGTTCTGTAAGCACTGTGGGCCTGCAGTCAGCCCAATCACAACCACCCTGTACAAAGGAAGAACCATGATGTGTTTGTATAAACAGTATATTTAGGATAAATATGCAGTGCTTCTGCATTATTCTATGAGAGGCAAGATTTGCACTGAGAGGGATTGGACAGTACATTATGGCGGCTTCTAGTACCATGGACAACCACTAGGAAGATAAGAAGGTAGAAAGTATTAGTTATTGAAACTGTGCTATAAATCAGCTTCAAAAATATAAATATACAGCTACACTCTTAATTAATTGATTAGAGACATCTTCTATAATAGAGTCTGCAAGTAGAATATCATGTATGCACCTTGTATGATAACAAACCATTACGAAAACAATTTGCAATCTATTAATTATTGAATGTATCCTGTTAAGTAGATTAGTAACTGTCTCAGTGCTATTTGCTCTTCAATAAAAAATAAACAATAAAAAATAAATCACAACCACCTAGTGTGCCCAGAACTCAGAGACTTTAAGATGCCTTCTGAGGCAGAAGTGCCATCCAGGTCTTCATCAAGCTGTGTGAACACCAGGCCTTTCCTCTGCAGAGGCTGAGGTGCTTGGTCCCTGGTGTTCTCCCTCCATTGTCCTTCACAGCCGCCACCCCTCCAGTGCTCACTGGTATTTCTGGCCTCACTCAGCTGCCAGTCATTGGCCACCAGCCCCGCCCTCATGACTGTGGCTCAGTGGGACACCACTGAGCACATGGAACAGAGTTCCCATCTCCTGCAGGCCCCAGGGCTTCTTCAGGCCTGCACAGTGCTCAGGAGCTCTGGGACACTGCAGTGGTCAAGAGATGCTGCTCTCCCACAGTAACACAGGGACCAACATTGCTCTTGCTGTCAGTGACAGAGGAACCCTCAGGGAGTTTGCTGTGTCTGCCGTGCACTTGCCATGGTGTCCACAGGTGTGATTCCTCAGACCTCACTGCCGCTTCTGCTGATGAGGCCCAGAGTTCCCAGTCCTGCCCATGTGCTCACTCCCCTTCTCCTCCTCTCTCAGCTGATGCCCCTCTGTGCTAGCTCTGCACCATGAGCTTTGAGTGCCAGCTGCCAGAGGCCGCCTGAATCTGTTGCAATGTGGTCTTGTTATTTCTTAGATATGGAAAGACCTCCACAGTCTCATGTGCTCAGATTTAGTGCTTTTGGAAGGTCGCTGGACCATGGTGGTTCACTCCTCAGCAGTGACTTGACACATTAATCAATGTATCCTGCAATGAGTCACCAGGAGATGGCACATCTGCCTTCCTGGCTTATTTCTTTCTCTCCTTCCTTACTGCCTCCAAGTGAACAGCTTTCTCTACCATGCTTTTGTGCCATGCCAAGTATGCAGTGGTGCCAACTAACCATGGCATGAATCTCATGAAATTTTAAGGCAAATTAATACTCACATCCTCTACTTTATGGGTATCTGCTATTGTGTACCAGCAATGGGAAAGTAATCAGTAAATCTGCCTCTCTGATTACTAGCCACTGGCCTTCTCTGAATCCTTCTGAAGCCTCTGTCTTGTGTTTGTGTCCTTTTGCAACAGGATCTCATTATGCAATTTAGGATGGCCTAGAACTGACTTTGTAGCCCAGGCTGGCCTCTAACTCATAGCGATCCTCCTACCTCAGACTTTAAGTGCTAGGTTTACAGGCATGGGCCACGATACCTGGTTTAAAGCCCCTGCCTTGATGAGGATATCTTGCATGCCTTCTTTTCCTGGATCCTGGATATTTTTTACACAATATTTTTATTCTCAAATTAAAAAGACAAATGTCATCTTCACATTTCAGAATTGCAAATCAGGTGTGATTTTTATGAGAATTTTTATGTGAATTAGTAGAGATCCAGATATATTAAAGTGGGGACAATCATCCCCACACTGTCCCCAGCCGGTCCCCCTGGAATTTCCCGGTCTGGGGATCCTGCAGCTCTTCATGTGGGAAGTGAGCCAGACCAGGCCTGTTCATCAAGACAGCATGAAGGTGTGCCTTGCATGCAAACACCAGCCCCATGCCTGGATTGAGTGGTGAGCACATGGAATGGCAGGTGGCTGCCATCTCTAATGGGATTATATCCCACCCACAGCCCTGAGGATGTTGTCCTTACTGTCCTTACTTTCCAGGACATATAGAGGATCTTCCTCTCAGCAGGACAAGGAATATTTAATCAATGAAAATATGTTTTGTGAATAAAATTCTCCAAATCCACCATTTCAGTGAACAGTTATAAAATTTATATGTAGGATGGTCTTCCTTGAAACATTTAGCTCAGAGATTCTAGAGTGTGAGTGGAGAAGGACCAACCCATTCCTGCCCCCACAGTTGATTTCCCACTTGCACCACAATTTTCATTTGTTTCATCCCCTAAATGTAGCCTTTGCTTGCGTGTGTGCCAATGATAGTAAAATGAATGTAATTATCATGCTGTAATGCAATTCTGTCTGGCATTCTCAAGCACAAAAAAGGTGTCAGCCTAAATCTTTATGTGGGCAACTACAATGACCTAGCCCTCTATTTCCTTGAAATTATTTCAGATGATGTATCTAAATCTCCAAGTCCTTATGTTAAAAGATCTCAAGATGTATCTCACTAAGAAAGACAGTTTACTCTGCGTTATACTTGATGAAAAACAAAAAACTCTCAGAGTAATTTTCCCCTTTGGCCTCGTGACATTTCAACTAGACTCGTGGCTCTTAGGGCTAAACAGTGGCATTAAGTGGATATTATCAAGAAAACTGCTAGTGCCAAATACTGGTGGGACTGTTGGAAAAAAGAACACTTTCTTACTGCTGGTAGGAGTGTAGACTGGTGAAACCACTGGGGAAATCATTGTGGAGATTCTTCAGAAAACTAGAGGAAGTCCATTATGACCCAGATAATACCCTTCTGTGTATATTCTTAGAAAAATTAAAGGTATCATACCACAGAGTACATGTGCACCCATGTTCATAGCAGAACAGTTTGTAACAGTCAGATCTTGGAAGGAACCCAAATGCCCATCATCCAACGACTAGATAAAAGGATGCTTTTTATATAACAGAGTATAACTCAGCCATAAAGGACAAAAATCAAGACATTTATACCTAAATAGATGGACCTTAAGACCATAATCATAAGTGAAATAAGTCAGACACACATGAGTAACCATAGTATCATCTCTCATATGACAAACTAAAACTGTGAATAAGAACCAAAAAGTACAAATATGTATTATAAAATAGGAAGTACCTGCTCAAAAGGAAATTGGATCTAGGGCGGGGGCAGAAAGCAAGGAAGGATGAGAAAAAAATTAAAAAAAAAAAAACTCAGCAAAGAAGGCCCAAATGAAAGCAGGTTTATGGACATGGAGGGGAAGGGAATTTGAAAGGCGGAAATGGAAATGGGAAAAGCATAAAGGAGAAACCAAGACATATCACACACAAAAATAAATTCCACGCAATGAGCATGATCATTATATGTCTTTAATGTGCATGAATAAATTTAAATGAAAACAAAATAAAATAAAATGGACACCCATATAATGAACTAGCTTCTCCAATCTCCAAACCTCCAGGGCTTCCTAGTCCTCCCGGGTGCTCTCTGCTGAGCCCCAGCCCTCACCGTTCTCCTACCTGTTCTTTGGGTCCTCAAGGCCCTCTCTCTTCCACCATGCCATGGCTGCTGTCCCAGACTCCATTGTCCTAAGAGCAAGGGGGGACCCTGCTCAGCCTTTAATCAAATTGCCACCGCAAATACAAGGTCCTCCAAAGAGGAAGTTAAAGTCAATGTGTCAGTGAGCATGCAGGGCACTTTGTTTGGAATATATTCCTCCAATAATTCTGAATGAAACAAACACAGGCATTTTTGGAAAATAAAATAATACTTTTCTTGGTTACATACAATTTTAGCTATATTCATATATAATACAAATTTCAATAATTCAATATAAATGTTTTCCTATTTCACCAAAAACAATCTAGAACAC
>PVKA01030103.1:0-27633 GCA_004027165.1 Ctenomys sociabilis
AAAAAAAAAAAAAAAAAAAAAAAAAAAAAAAAAAAAAAAAAAAAAAAAAAAAAAAAAAGAAACTGAAGCAACCATGAAAAGATACTCATGAAAGGGGACTTCTAGAGCTACTTCAGAAAGTAATGAAGACTATGTAAAAAATATGATTATAGAAAGCAGAGTATTTTGAGGGGAAGTAATAGCAATGTATCTTCTATTATACTTTTTTTAAAAAAATATAAACATTCACCATATGTTTTGATTATACCGTACAATGAAAGGAAGGAGCTATGATAGCGATTTGTAGACAGGTAGAATGGGGCCAAGTGAATAAAGTTCTGTTCCATTATTCCAAACAGATTTATTTTCCCCAAAGTTTGTCTGTGGAAACAAGCCATCATACAATATCTTGGGTACCATTGGGCAAGAAGAAATATGGGAAGATCCAAGTTGAACATCTTTGCATGCTAGCCATTCACCTTTCCTTTCATTAGATTTCAACCATTAAAGAAATGGATAGCAAAATGCAAGTATTGTATCACTTATGACTGTGCCAAATTAATTACATCCAGTGTTCATGGCTCTTTGACTGCTAAACTCAAGAGGCAGCTTGAATCCAGGAATATTGAGGCTCGATCCTTTCTTCCTCCAACTCAGGATATTTCCAGAGCACACACAAATATCCAGAGCACAGGATATTTCCAGTCCTAGAGATACTGTTTATGTACCCAAAATTGGGGCAGCTAAAAGGGTAAGAAAGTTACTGTTACACCTGCACTGATGTGAAGATGCTCCAGCTCCATCTTTAGCTCCTGTCATCCAGGGTGCTCCAGGTTGCTGAGTCACGAATCTCAGAGCCCCTCTGTTTTCCACAGAGAGGAATACAGTGCAGATGGGACAGGAGGGCCTGAGGTGTCATGAAACTTTTTTTCTCTCCTTGTAATAAAATGGAGGACTGTGTGTTTGGAGGGGCACACATTGTAGGGTAGATGAAAGTGTTTCTAGAGTGAGGAAGCATATACTCTGGTTTCTCTTCAGATCATATAAATCTTTCACCTTTTACAGTGAGGAGGGCTAATAAAAAATGTTAGGGCATCTTAGCCTAAGAGATGATGAGACCCTAGGACTGAAAATGTCACTGAATTGAGAAGAGGGAATTAGGAACAGCATTAGCTGTGGACATGCACACTATAGCACCTTTGTTAGAATCTGCTGTTCTAGATGATGGTCCGGTCCTTTTTTATTCTCAAGTAACTGACTCAGCTCAGGCTACCTCTCAGAGCCTCAATTTCTTCATCTACACAATGAGTAGGTTGGAGTTGATCCTTTGTACAGTCTCTTTGGTAATACGCCAGCTCCTTGATATGTTTCCTCTGAGTAAACTTTTTGAATTCTCTTCTGTTTATCAGAAATTGCACAGCATAAAACTGAAATGATCAATTTAAAAAAAAAATTAGCAGGTGCAACCACAAGGAAATGAAAAGTTAACAAGAGTGCAGCCGGAGTTGGCATTTAAGTGGGGAGGCATTCATATAGAACCCTTAATTGGTAACTAGGGCAGCCGGAGTTAGGCAGTTAACAAGCAAAACAATTTTGATGACATAAAATTAACACCAGGACATAGGAAAAGCTTGTTTTATTTGCTATTTTATGTGTTATGTGACAATTTAATTAAACTTTGAAGGAATCCAAGCAGTTAATTCCCCAGAGAAATAAACCAAGAATGACGTTCAGGCCTATCTCCTAAGAGTTAGGCAAGGGAGTTCTTCTACATTTTATAATGCTATAAACCTACCTTCTACCTGGAAATTAATAAGTATGATTAAATATCTTGAGCCTTGGCACATCCATTCTCCTTTCTTCTCTGGGTATTGATCGGAAGACATTGGGGTGTCTAAACAGAAGATGGTTAAGGCAATTTGCATAATACCTCATGGTCAAGATTATGATCCTTCAATACACATATCAGGGTCAAAAGTGTGTTTCTACATTTTCTTACAAACACTGCTGGGCATGACTCAAGGAATAGCAGCAGCAGAATGAATAGCAGCTAGTCCTATAACAAGAATACGTGTTATCAGTTAGGCTTAGATAGGTTATTCTGTGACATAAAACCCTAGCACCTTTACGTTTAAAACAGGAAGGGTATATCCTCAATCTTATCATCTACCTAGGGATTCCTGAGAATTTTTCTCATGGTGCCACCACTGTCTGGCTCATTGTTTTCAGTGCTACAAGATGAGCAACAACTCTGAAGGAAGAGCCAGCTATAAAATCTTTCACCAGAAATTAAACCAGGTGAACTTTCCCTCAGTTTGGACTGATGAAAGGCATGTGACCATTGGGTGTGTGGTTCATCCTGGAGAGAGAAGAAGGTAGAACTGAACATGCTTGCAGAGCATTTCCTTGTGCAAGACTCTGTCCTAAGGCATATGCATGCATGTGCAAGCAAGGTGCAGCAGTCTGGCCCGATGGTGCCAACTTGATTGGCTCAAGGGCCCCCAGGGCATTGGAGGCGCCCAATTCCAGGTGTACCTGGGTGAGACATGGAGGAGGAACAACCTTAGGAACAACCGTGGCTTCTCCCCTTCCCTTCTAGAGCTGCTGCCTTGTCTGCCTCCACCTTTGCTGGACCGTGTACTTCTGCTGTGCTGCTTATCTTGAGTCAGACAACCGCAGACTAAACCTCCCGAGTCTGTGAGCCAGATGAAACTCTTTGCTTTTTCAGTTTTCAGTGTCGAGTATTGTGTCCCAGTGATAAGAAAGCTGGTCATATATGTGGACATTCATGTTTACTCATATAGATATCTGTTTTGATATGTAATATATATGCATATACATTATCTGAATAGTAGAAACCACTTGTGGAGTAAAGACCTTAGAGTCCACATGGGGTTATAGCTCCTTAGCACCATAACTGCCTGGCACAAGTGAGGTCTTGAGTTCAGTTCCTGGTACAAAAATAAAAGATGTTGGAATCTAGCATCTCAGTACATGCCAAAATTATCATCTCTCAGCTGTGTGGTAGCTCTCAGCTTCACTGTTTCTTATTCTTAAAATATGAAAGGTCACAGGGCTGGTATAAATGTGAAATCCAGAGGGCATGTTCCACAAAAGATAAACAAGTGATTGTTATTACTTTGGTCAAAAGGGTTTCAGTGCAATATCCTAAAATAGTAATTGGGAATTTATCAAAATGAAATTTTTACACTGATCAGAAAAGGTAGTTGGATTTCTTTGAAACAAATGAAGATCATTTACTTTGTTTTGTTCATAAAACCAATCTTCTGTTTCTGTGGGTTTTACATTCATACATTTAATGAACTACAGACTAAACACCCAACTACCCACAGATTGACAAGATTTTTTAAAATGCATCTGTGCTGAACAAGTACAGGTTCTTTTTCTAGTGTTTATTCTGTGAAAAATAGAGTACGACATAAAGCATTACATAGCATTGGCACTGTATTAGGTATTGCTTGTAATCTAGAGATGATGTGAATTATATGGCAGGATGTGTATATGTCATATAAAAATTCAATGCAGTTTTGTATAAGGGTATCCAAGGAGAGAATGAGTGAAGATTAATTCCATGTGGATACTGAGAGATGTATATGCTTTATCATTTGTTTTGGTTACTTTTCTCTCCCTGCTGACACGAAATAACTGATGCCCAAAACTAAGGAAAGAAAAAGAGAAAAGTTTTAGTTCACAGTTTGTGGACCTTTCAGTCCTTCTCTGCTGGTGCCAGGGCAGGGTGTCACCGCTGAGGGGCAGCAGTTCAAAGCAGCCTCTTTCTTTGCCTTATAAGAAGACTATTCCCCCTGCCCCTTGGGTGCATCATACTTTCTTGGTGGTCTCCTCTACAAAATGAGGATGTTTAAACAGTAAGGACCCTGGCTTCTGGCTGAGTCACTTGAATTTCTAACCTTCTCAAATTGACACAATGTATCAACCATTACAAAAGGCGAAATTGGAAAAACAAGCTTCATTTTTGTGAGCGGGACAGGAGGGCTAACCTTTTCTTCCCATTTATTGTAAGTTCTGTCCTGCCCTAGAGCCAGCTGCCTACAAACTAAAATCTCCACAAAACTATGAGGTAAATAAGCCTTACCTTCCTTTATTTGGGGCATCAGGTATTTTGCCTCAGCAAGGAGAGATAAATACCCAAGACCCTGTTTTTATAAGTTGGCTTATCTAGTGTCAAACTTTTCAATGTTATATCTTCTCCTTAATTCTGCTGTGTTTATTTCATTACATTCAATAGGTTTTCAACAAGTTTGATATTGTAACAACCCCATAAGTGCTTCCATGAATGTAGGAATTTCTGCTTTAGTTTTAAAGCTTCAGACAATAGTCACTGGGCCATGGTGAAAGCTAGGGAAGTAATATTAGTGAAGTACCCACTGGTTTCTTAGTAACTATTGTGCAAAACTTTATAAGTGTGTGATCTAGTAAGGTCTTCACAATAATTCAGTGAATTATGTCTGATCAGTAAGAAAGCTGGAATCCAATTCTCAAAGTTCTCAGTGTAATCATAAAAACAGGAGCACTAGTCTGAGAGCTCACATGGGGGAGATGGGCACTGACTATTTATCAAGCAATATGAAATCCTCTCGCTCATTTGCTCTCATTCTCACTTTTTTTTTTTTTCTGGTGGAACCAGGGATTGAACTCAGACCTTTGCGCTTGCCAGGGAAATGCTTATTCTATTGAGCCATCTCCCTGGCCCCTACTCTCACTCTTTTGCTCTTGTTCTCTCTCTCTCTCTCTCTCTCTCTCTCTCTCTCTCTCTCTCTCTCTCTCTCTCTCTCTCTCTCCCTGTCCCTCTTGCTCTCACTCTCTCTCTTGCACTCTTGCTCTCTTGCCATCTCACTTTTGCCCTCCCTCTCCTTCTCTCCTTGCTCTTTCTTGCTCTCTTGTTATGGCCCTCTCTTTCTCTCTCTATTTCTGTCTCTCAGAAATGCATGCCAGCTAGTGTATTAGCTACTTAACAAATGTGTAGAGAAGGCTGGGAAGGAGCATGTAGTTATCTGGACACACAATTGAAAAGTTGCTTATTTGACGGCATGACCAAGAGCTGAATGATTTACAGTTTGAGCATTAGTGGAACACATTGGCCCCAGAATGTGGGGTAATGTCTAGGGAAGGGGGACAGAAGGTAGAATGGCATTTAAGAGATTGCTTTAATAGTTTAAGCAAGTGGCATTAAGTGTGAGAACTAAGAAGATAATAGTAGAAACTAGCCAAGTAGGTGTGGGGCTTCAGAAACATTCTTCTAAAGCTAGGGTTCAAGGATCTAAGCCCACAAATAGTTGTAGGACCCAGGAGGACAGATACCCATCCAAAATCCATCAGTCTTAGAATCTGGGTACCTAGCAGGATAACGGTACCAATTTCAATAACTTAGAACCTCAAAGAAATAGTAAGTTTGGGAATAGAGTTGAAGAATTCATTTCTAGTGGATTGCATTTGAAGTTCAGACAAAGAATCAGAGATGCCTTGCAGATATTTGCATTCCAGAGCCTGAAACTCAGTAAAGAATGGGATGGACTTAGGTATTTGTGTGCAAATGGCAGGTGCCTGAGGATGAATGAGGAGGAGCCCTGGAGGTGAGGTGTGTAGGTACAGAAGACAAGATCAGCCAAAGTCAAATAATGTTAGCTTGTGCAGCAGCTCCAAGCCAAGGAGGGGTCCAGATGTGGCAAGATGGGGACACACAGGAGCATTCTGGTCTAGCAGAGAGAAAAATGTGACGAGGAGAGGGAGTGAAAGTTAAGCTTTTCAAATTTCAGTTTTCACCTACTAAATGAAGGAAAAGTCTAGAACTTTTTCCAATAGTAATAGCCTTGTATTAAAGTTAGGTCAACCTGAGATTATGAAAATAAAATTGTATCTGCTTCTCAATTTGGTTGCTATGTGAGCCTATGATGGTCCTTGGTAGAAACAGAGATGTGAAATGCTGGTGTTTAACATTTTTAACTTTGGCCAATCTCCTCTCTAATTTTTCTCTCTACACTAATTCTCAATTAAATGCTAATATGGAAAAGAAGGTAATTACTTCCAAAAAAATCTATTCTTTGCTGAAATATTTTGCTTACATTATCTTAGACACATTCGTTGTTAGCAGGGGACATCTTTGATTCAAGCACAATTCATGTCTAAAAAACACGTATGTTTGCTATAACATGAGGATACTACATTGTGAATTCTGATCACTAGTGACTGTCTTACACATTTACTTAATAAATGTGCTTCAATAGACTAGTGAGACCTCTTCACAGATTTGTCCCCTTTCTCTTACTTCCCACTCTACTTTCCTACATTTTCAAGAATAACTGATTATGGGCTTGTTATTGGTGTTAAGAATCATACTGGGTCAGCACATGGATCTCTCTTGGCTTACTAAAACACAAATGAAACAAAACTGTACATTGTGTCAACTTGAGAAGTTTAGAAGTTTAATTAAGTGACTCAACAGAGAGCCAGGATTCTTTATTTTTTGGGGGGAGGGGTCTATAGGGTCTTCAGGGTCTCACTACTAGATTGGACTTGTAGTGACCCACCTGTTTACAGCTTCCCACGACCTGAGATTACAGGTGTATGCCACCATGCCCAGTCTCAGTGCATCCCAGGGGCAGGGCCAGGATGGCAGGCCTGGGATCAAACCCCTGGCCCCTGTGTCTGCTTGCAGGCACTTTAATCTGCTCATTTATTTGGGCGGCCCAGGATTCCTAGTTTGCAAACATCCTCATCCTGTGCAAGAGGAGAGCATGGACATGGTGTGTGTCCCACACCCCTAGCTCCAGGGTAGCCTGTTTATAAGCAGGAGAGAGAGGTTTTTTAGAAACCACAGCTGCTACCCTTCCCTTTGCTCTTTTCTGTTTTCTACTGCCATGAACTGCTGGTCTCTGCCATGTGCCATTCTGCCTGGGAGCCAGCTGAGTATGGAATGAATCTGTGAGCTAAAGGAACCTTTCCTTCCTTAATTTGGGGTGTTGGTTATTTTGTCCCAGAAATGAATGAAAAGTAACTGATGCAAAAACAAATACAGCTTTTATTTTTAATGCCAAGTACAGATTGGGATGGGCAAAAGAATAATATGGAAGTTGTATGGAGTGACGAAAGAGACAGGAGCTGTAGAAAGCTGGGCAGGAGGTTGAGAAAGGACAGAAGGGAAAGTGAAGAAATAAGGAAAGACCATGTGCTTTAGGAAATGAGAGAAAGTTGGAGAAGGGAAGAGATGAGTGGAAGAGAGAGGTGAGTGCTTCAAACAGAGGCCAAAGACAAGGGAAAAGGAAGTAAAGGATTGGCACTATCAGCTGGGTGTAGCAGCGGTGCTCTGTGTTGAAAGTTTTGCTATTTAGGAACCCCAGCAGACCAGGTCTGTGAAGATAAGAGACAGGCTGTTGGATGCTTAATGATTTATGGCAAGTACATGGGAATGCCATTAAAAGCTAATTTATCACCAGCAGGCTAGGTGATTTGCAAACATCTGCTCTGCTACAGGCCCTCTTGAGAAGAATGTTTCTAAGGCTTGGATAGTTCTTCTGCTACAGGCTTTGCACGTGGGAATTAGGACATGGCACCAGCATTTGGGTCACTGGCTTTCCAGCCAAAGTGATTAATTGAGGTGGTGCTTAGATGTTGCTTTTAGAGTAGCATCACTGGTGGGCTGAAACTTTTTCCACAGTTGGCTGCTCTCTCGAGTTATATGTGGATTAAGACACAGCTGTCCCCTACCCAAGATATTTAGTTTTTTGTGATGACTAAGTTTTTTAGGAATCATAGCTTTGAATCTGGGGGTGTGGTATCCTGTCAGACAGCACACCCCAATATGAATGTGTTCTCAGTGTCAATGAGCTTCTTTGTTTTGTTTTGAAAATAACCCATTCTTTTAAATTGGCTTTGGTTACCTTCCTAACCATTCAGAGAATTTCACTGTACACAATTCTGAAGTTTACTATTTCAGGTAAGCTTGCATAGCTGATGCTCTCTTGCCCTGAGTACTCTGTGCTTACCTTGGAGCTAACTTGCAGGCATGGAAGAAAGTCAGCAGCGAGCTTCCTAAGTACCTTAGAAAGTAACCTTATTTGGAAGGGGGTCTAATTTAGATATGATTAGGTGATATGAGGTCACATGGTAGCAGAAACTCACGCTACTACAATATTTTTTGTGTGTCTTTATAAGAAGAGGAGAGACACCAAAGGATGAGAGGGACATATGATGTCAGGGGTGAAGATCAAAATAATGCATCTATAAGCCAAAGAATACTAAAAAATATCCAGCAAAAACCAGAATGTAGTTGTTATATCTTGTAACTGGATGTCCCCCAATGCTTTATAAGGTCTTAAGTGGGACACGTGAAAGGTGGTTAGATTAGGATATATGTGAATTAAGGATGTGATGCTAGGATTAAGGATGTGGAAAGTGAAAGCTCCACCCTGGGTGTGGATGGAAGCAATGAATGAGTTTATAGCCGGGGTGAAATATGAGTAGTAACAAAGGAGGGCAGGCTGCTGCTGCTCCCTGCCTTTCCTAGTTGCTGCCTTCTTCCTGCTGTGCCATGGACCGCTTCTCCTGGACAACGCTGCACTGCCAGGATGTCCTGCTTTATAACCAATGGGCCATTTACTGAAACTTCAAAAATGGTGAGGTGGATGAAACCTTTCCTTCTTTAACTTTGAGTGCTGGATATTTTGTTTTAGCACAGAGAAAAGTACCTGAGATAGTAAAAGGGGCAAAGAAATATTCTCTATACAGGTTTTAGGTGAAGCATAAATCTGCTACAGAATTCTAGCTTTACTGTAGCACATTTTCATTGTTTTAAGACACTCCTTACTCCTTTCTTAGAGAAGCCCTATAAAACCTTCATTGACTCTTACTTTGTTTGAACATTTCTTTCTTTTTGACATTGTGGATGTCTGCACAGCCAACTACAGGAACAAAGTTGAAATCATATAAAATGAGAACCGAATGATGGGAGACCAGTGGACAAATGCTCACCCAACCCACCATTTGGGACAACAACTTGCAGATCATTTCTCAGTCCTGAGTGAGAGCTAGGGTGACTGAACTCCATGAAGGAGGGGAAAGTGGAGTAAACTGATTGCAATTATGGAGTGTGTGGCTGGAGTACAGATGAACTTTGAAAATAGTGCTGACCATATTTCTCAATAAGTTCATTGTCTGCTGTGAACAGAACCAGTCATAGAAGTTTCCAAGGACTTAGACTGAGTGAAGTGAAAGAAAATAGAACCATTAATTTAGGTGAGACATGCTATAAAGAAAAGAGTTTTGTCTTTCTTCCTTTGTTGAACACATTTTGAGTCGTAACTTGGTCAATTTTAATGCTGCATGTTAGATAAAATGCCCACAAGTTCTTTGATATTCTTGTTACTAGAAACTACCCTGGGCCTCATCTCTCCAACCTCTGCCCTAAGCAGCCACATTCTTGCAGTTAGTTCATACCCCTGGGGTGAAAATCTGCCTCCCTCTTACTTTGCATGGCTTCTGTGTCACCTTCAGGGCTCAGCATTCTCCCCACTGAATCCTTGAAGCCCTTTATGGAAAATTAAGTCTGATGCTATTTTTCTAACTCCTGAAATCTGGTGGAGAGTGAAATTAACCTGGGTCAGAAGAGCTCAGCAGCTTAAAAATCATCACAATCAATCTCCCTCAATTTATGGATGACAACATTGAAACTCAGAAGAAGTGTGACTTGGACAAAGTTATTGTCAGTGTGCAAAGTGGTTATGAGATTGGGATGCAGTCTTTGGCCTGCTTCTTTAACATCTACATTTCTTGAATGAGACCACTGAATATTTCTTGTAGTTGAAAGTGATATATGTATTTTTTCAAGGGGTTGCTATTATCTTATTAGATAAAACACTTTGACACTTAGCACACTAAATTTTCAAAAAAAGAAAAACAACTCTCACTAATTATTTACTAAATGCCAAGAACTAGCCTAAGTGCTGGTAGAACAGAAAGGACAAAAAGACAAAGTCCTTGTTTTTGTGTCGCTTGTATTTTAGTGGCTCAGATTATCCATTTAAAAAGCAAATATTCTGGGCTGATGAGGTAGCTCGGTGGATGAAGCACCTGCTTTGGCAAACGCAGGGATCAGTATTCTGTCTCCATCTCAGAGGCCAAGTTGGCCCCACCCTGGGGCATGCTGAGCCGGTGACCTAGTCTGGCCTTGGTGGCACAGGCCTGTAATCCCAAAGCTGTGGAGGCTGAAAACAGGAGGATCACTAGGAGGCAGAGGTGCATAGTGAGACCCTGTACCAAATACATAAGGAAAAAAAGAGAAAGTAAATGTCTATATGATGTAACATCAGATAATGATGATATTTACAATTAAAAATTATTATGATAAAGTCTTACAATTATGTGCATACTAGCAGGACCAGTTGGCTAGGAAAGGTGACTTTGGTAAGGTCCTGTTGGTCTACAGTCAAGAATAGATAACATCAGATTCATCATCACCACAGTCTCTATTACCCCTGGAACTGTGCTGCCTTTGAAAGTGAAAGTAACATTCTTTTAGTAATTTGACATGGCCTCTTATAAACAACAAGAACAACAACAAAAATGAAACAAGGTAAACAGTAAAACTAGTCTCCTTCTTTAGCCTAAAGACAATAAGAGTTGATTTTCTTTTTTCTTTCTTTCTTCCTTCCTTTCTTTCTTTCTTTCTTTCTTTCTTTCTTTCTTTCTTTCTTTCTTTCTTTCTTTCTTTCTCTCTTTGGCTGGCTAGGCTAATCCTGGGGGCAGGGCTGGCACTGCATGTGGTGCCTGGAGTGAACTGTGGTCCCTGTGTTTGCCTAAGCTTGCCTAAGCAGGCATTTTATTCCACTGAGCTACTCACTGACTCCAGATTTTCTTTTGAGATTATGTGAAATAGTGATATCTGGAACAGTGACTATTTCTGATTCCTCCATCCATGCTGGTTTGCAAATGCTACCTCGGAGCCTTTTGACTAGGCATGCAGGTATGATGTCCAGTGGTACTATTTGCTGGAGAACAATTAACCTGGTGTGGCACAGGGACTGGGGCTGTGCAGTTTATAACCAGAAAAAGGTCAACTGAACTCTAATGTCACCACTCATTGGTTGTGTGCCTTTGGTGACAGGAAAAGTGCTACAAAGGGAGCCCAGAAAGGCAGGTCTGTCTGTCTGCCCCAGTGCATTCCCTTGATGCCTCTCAACTTTAGTCTTCACGTTTTAACATGAGAACAATGATATATTAGACTATATGAATTCAATGCAGTGATGATTATGCAACAGTTAACACAGTGCTTGGGCCATAGTAATCACTTTATTGTCCAATGTTTACAAAAGGGACACAACTCTGAATGAATAAAGACTTCAAGTGAAGAACACAAACAGGAGGGATAAAGCATAGGCTAGAGAAGCATTCAATGTAATATTTGGAAATACATAGAAAATAAATTGCGGACCACAGTCAAAAATTCTCCATTTGTGGTATTCAAGGACAATTTCTGGAACCTTTAGGTAAAGATGAGATTCAGGTTCAGATATTTAGAAAGCATCATCTATATATACCAGCCACTGTTTTATATGGGCTCTGTATGTAATTTCTTCTAAAAAATATTTATTTCTTTATTTTTGTATTTTATGGAAGGATCTACAAGGTGTTCAGGGTCTCACTACTAGATCAGACTCATAGTGATCTGCCTGTTTACAGCTTCTTGAGAGCTGGGATTATAGGCGTGTGCCACCACACCCAGTTTCAATTGCCATCTCAGTGTGCCTCAGGGGCAGGGCCGGCATTAAAAAAGTAATTTTAATCATCTAGGTATGGCTATAGGCAGCCTTACAGATCTGACATAGGACCAAGTTAGGTCTTTAACCTGGAAGATGTGAATCTTACATCAATTTCTGGGATACAGTAGTTTCCATTTTCCAGGTTAAAATTCATATCAGGTGCTTTTTCAGAACATTAGGTATCTTCACTGTGTTCTAAGTTCTCCTACTAACAGCTGACACTTGCATTTTCTCATCCATCAAGTAAGAAATCCTGAGAAATGTTCTATCTCCCAAAATTCTGTAGGGAACTGAACAATGTAAAGTGTTTAAAAAGGTAACTATGCTAATGTAACATTATTATACATGGAGACAATGGTGCATAAAACATCATTTTAAAAGAACTATTGTAAGGTAATCATTGTAATTTTTTTTTACCTTTTACAGTATATCAGGGACACAACCCTGAGATTCCAGCATTTCACATCCAAGTGCAACAACTTACAGTGCGTCAGCAATCAACAGACACTCATAAAGGCCCTACAACATGCAAAGGGCATTTATGGCCCTTTGAAAATCAGCAGTCATTGCAGCGGCGAGGGCTCACAGTGATCACCTGTTGGGCAGGTGAGAATATCAACATGGAAAGAGGTGAGCTAACCTGACTGAGGTCCTGTGCCCCTAGGGAACAGGGAGATCAAGCCACAGTGTTCTGAACACTGGACATTAATGCTGTCATTCTTGCTCTGTCTCACGAAGGCTCAAGAGGCCTGATCAGGACCATTATTGGTAATGAGTTTTTACATGATTTCATTAGCTACTCGGTCCCAACACGTAGATTCTACATGCAGATATGAAGAACAGCGGCTCTTTTGTCATGTGTTGAAATTATATATAAGGAAAATAAAGCCAAGAGCCCTTTAAAGGCATATTGATCTGAAATCATTGTGAAATGTAGGGGTTGCTAAGATGACTGTGCTAATAGGACTTGGAGGACCTAATCAATGGGGAACTTAATTATTGGGAATTAGATGTTGGCTTGAATAAGTTATAAGAAATGAGTGCTGTATATTTTCCTTTATCTCTTCCCATCTACTCTGTCTGTGACCTGGGCTGCTTACCCCAAAGAATTAAATCCAGCACATTCCCTTTCTCTCGCCTCAAAGGCTTGCTGTAGCACCAGCATGAGGTGAAGTGTAGGGTGAATGAGCCTCTGGGGCTGCAGTAGGTAGTGCTCCTTCCTACAGCTGCAACTCCTCTCAGACATCCTTCCCTACAGCTCCAAGATGGGCCATAAACTCTTCTTAGATCCACAAACTCTCTTTGCTCTCTGACTTTTTCAGGGCTGAGGTTGAGCTCACCCTGTTTGCGTTGTCATTAGCCCAGTACAGTACCTCATTCTTTGCTGGCTTTCCTTCACCTGACCATATTTGCCAAAATTCTGACATTAAACATTTCCCCACTCTCCCTGTTAAGTTTGGCAACTGTTTCCTAGTGGGAATTGATTGTGACAGTGGATGAGAAAACCAAAATTTTCTTGCCTCAATTATTTCTGCTCTGACCTAGAAAAGCATCTCCTTCAATAATTAAGGCTAGAAGGCAGCAGGAATTCAAAACACGTGCCATGTGGAGCTTGTTGCATCCATTTGAAAGCATCAGTGAGGGACTGCAGTATCCACACGAGGCAATGCAGGTTCAGTTACAGACATGGCAGAAGAAAGTCCATTGGGACATTAATGTTTGGGATACCCAGGATCCATCAGAGATTTTCAATGGCCTGGGTCCCTGTGCTCTTTAATCCAGAAGCATGTGAAATTACAAGAAGTTATGAATAATCATTGAAAGAAGAAAGGCATCCAAGGCTTTAAGTAGAAGTTGAAATCACAGTAAGAGAAAAATCTGTAGCTAATCCCATTTTTCAACTTATTTATTTACTTATTTTTGTGTATGTATATATGTATGTACATGTACATGTATTTATTAAATTTTTGCAGTTCTATGGGTTGAGCTCAGGGCCTTCCCACTAAGATAGTTACTAGACTTATTTACTTTCTTTCTTTCTCTATTTATTTATTTGGAGACACAGTGTCACTAGCTGTCACCAAGTGGTCTAGGCTGGGCTCAAATTCACAACTCTGTTTCATCCTCCCAGAGTCCCGTGTACATTATTTACAGACTCTTGTGCTTCACAGGAAACAGTTTCCATTGTGATTTTAGTAAGAATCATGACTTTATAAAGAGATGCACATTCGTTTAGGTAGTGCTTTTCAAATGTTCGACTGTTCCAGGATAAGCTATATCATCTAGAATCATTATATTTCTGCTAAGAGCTACTAGAAGATTTGGATAAAAGGTGCATTACAGTTTGTCTAGGGCAACATGAGCATAGGATTCCTGGTGTTACATCCAGGACACATCAAAGCAAACAGAGACAGGAGGGTGGAATCAAAGCAGCAGCTCGTGCAGGTTTTCACTCCTTGCTCACTCTCTTCAGTGCCATGGGCCAGTGGTGGGCAGCTGTGACTGCACCACATCTCCTGCCTCCCTGCAGCATCTTTGTCCCCTGGGCCACAGGTGCCATTAACTCTTTAGACATCCTACCATGGAAGATCAGTGGCTTTTCTTGTGTCCCAACCTCTCTTTGCTTTCACCCTCTTGTGCTTATCTTCCTTCCTTTCATCCAGAGGAAGCACACAAGCTGTGTACCACAAGCTTCTAAGTCAGATGTTTATTATTCATCAACATGATGAGGGCCTGTGATTGTGGAAAGTCAAATTTCTATAGGAAATTGGAATTTGCTTGTGTGTGACCAAACATATAACTCTTAGTTCTCCAATTAAACTGATTGGTACGCCTTTGCTTATGTTTCAGGAAGTTCACTAGTTCACGAAGGAAAGTGCCTTATAGTTGGGCGTGCATAATCATGCCACAGGCTGCACCTCTGACCTTGGAACCTGCTACAGTGAGCCTCTGGGGACTCAAAGCAGGTAGTATCTGCCACAATGTGTTCAGAGTGTCAGGACAGAAGATGAATCCAGGAGAGCAAAGAGATCCATAATCTAGAACAAGTGACTTTGCTGGTCAAAATGTAGTATTTCCTAAATATCCACGTATCAAATTCTTTATAGGAAGGGTGTGTCTCTTATGATCTTGCCCCTCCAGGTCTTCTGCACCTTGTCTCCTGCACTTTTATATTCATTTCATGCTCCAATAGTGCATGCTCATATGCTGTTCTTTCTATGTGTGTGGCTATTTTTGTGTGATCTTGTGCAGACAATCAAACCAAACCACCAAACAAATAAAAACACCAAAGAACTGTGTGGTCCTTAGTGACAGTACCTATTATAATATGATTACATGTGATTTAGACCATTCTGTTTCCTTCAATTGTGTTTTTCCCACTGCCTCTCTGGCAAACTCTTGCTGTCTTTTTCATTTCTCCGAGTCATTGATGGATTACCTCAGAAGAGCTCCTGCTTATTCTACAATTATGAATGATACCAGTAATTGCAAAAGTAACAATTAATAATAATAATAATAATAATAATAATAATGGAATATAACAAGCAATTGATATTTGTAGCCAGGGACTGGGATAAATTATTCCATGTAATCAATCTGTGTAATCTTTTATCCTCAGTGGCATTCTACAGTAAGTGGTATAACCATCACACTTTGTAGATAAGGAATATTGAGGTGCATAAAGGTTACATAACTTGTCTAAGGCCCCTGAGCCCAACAAGTATATGTCTGGGATTTACATGGAGCATGGTTGCAGTGACCCAGGCCTCCCTTACTGGGTGTTCTGAATCAGTTGGTCACAGTGCATGGCATTTGTGTGCTTAAAATGTATGTCTATTATGCTTTGTGTGTATTTGTATCCCCAAAGCCTCAGGAAGTCTTTGAAGCTTTGTGAGGCACAATTCTAGACTTTGTGATCAATTCATGATCCAAGGCTAGGATTATGAGTCTGAGTACTGCTGGGACTATGAGTGTGAGTGCTACTCCCAGCCTGGGGCGTATATCCTGAATGCAACGTAAGAGACATACGTGCTCTCTGTTGCCATTGTTGCTGTTACTCCACTCTTTCTCTTGCTGTTTTTCTGCCTTCCAATGCCATAAATTGCTGCTCTCTGTGCCAGTCTGCTTGGAGACAGCCGAGTTCAGACAGAAATGTCCGGTAACTACGAGTCAAATAAACCTTTCCTTCCTTCTTTTTGGGTGTTGGGTATTTGTCTCAACAATGAGAGATGAATAACTGAGACAATGTCTTAGCAGCTTGGTGGGTTTCTGGTGCAGGGAGTCCATGAGTCACTACAGTTTCTTCTACTGTACGTGTGGTATAAGGTGGATGCTTCATAAAAGTTTGCAGAATACATGAATGAAAGGATGGATGAAGGCAGCTTGTCTCACTTGACATGTTCCACAGTCACACAGCCTGCCAGAGGCTTGCTGAAATGCTGCCTTTCTGTGATTCCAATCCTGGGTCTTTGACACTTAAGCAGTTCTGTGTATCATTTAACAAAATAAGAAACACAGAAAGTTGCTGCATTGCATAGTATCTTGAAAGTGCCAAAAGAAACTGGTGACCATTCAGGTAACTTTCCTTCTTCCATGTAATATTTCTTGGACTCAAACTATGTTCTTGTCTTTCTTTTATGTTTGATACTAGGAATCAAACTCAGGACCCACTGCTTGCTAGGCAGGCACTTGTGCTGCTGAGCCATGTCCATGGCACACAATGATCTGCTCTTATATAAAATGAAAAAACAAATTCTGACTTTGATAACTATTATACTGGTTTCAACTAGGCAGTGTATGAAACTGTAAGGAGAAAACCCATATGGTGGTTCCACATTGCCTTTATCATTGTATTTTACTCTTACTGACTTTTGGGAATCAAGTTATCCTCCTTTCCTATCAAACAAAAAGAAAAACATTTGCCCAATTTATCTCAGTTTGGATTTTATTTTTCTTAATCTAAATCCATGTCCTTATGAGTCACTTGAATCCTGAAAATGCAATATATGTGGAGACTAAAATGTCTTTCAGCCCTCATTGATCGACATACTGATTCTAAATGTATTGGTTATAAAATAAATGTTATAATTTTGCTTACTCTTCATTTTTTCCCCTCACAAACAGAAGAAACCACAGTGCCTCAGAACTAAATATTTCATGAAACATGTAATGAGTTTCAGTCAGTGATTCCATGCTGTGTGAACAGTGAGAACACTTGGTCCCTGTCCTCTGCATTAGGGCATGCTGGTGACAATGTTAATTCTCGGTACCCAGGACTGGCCTATCAGGAGCCACTGACAATGAAGCTGTCCTTTTTTGTTTATTCACCAAATATTTCTGGTCCTTTATTTTCTGTCCCAGAAATTACTCATTAACCAACTGTTAGACAATTCTCTGGTCATTTGTTTAATTGAAAAAGAGCACTATTGCATGAGTCAGCTCTTCTGGTGTTAGCTCTTCCACTAAACAGCTGGGTGACACTGAAAAGATCATGTATTCTCTGAGTCACTTCCTGATTGCTCTTACATAAAAATAAAGAAATATGTATGTGAAAAGCTTGATAAAGTTTGTTTCTGTGTAAATCTAGTGGTGTGGATTAGCCAAATGCTCCAAACACATGGTCCATGGATTTACTGGGATTTTGAAATTTATCCTTGGAGTGGCTGAATGTTCTTCAAGTATGTTTAAATGTCATGCTTTTAGTTAAATGAATATATATGAAAGCTAAAAGTGATATGTCAGCTGTATGATTAATCACTAAATTCTTTGTTTAATTCTGTCCCAGTATAGCATTTGTATTTGTATTAGGTCAAATGAAAACTTTAAATGCCAAAGAGAGGATTTTATTTTTCTATTTCTCTTCAGGGTCCATAAAAGATTTTAAATATGAGAATCAGTGATCTACAAAGCAAATCTTTCCCTAGCATTGGGTGGTTTTTCTGAGAGTGACCGATTTTATTCACTCATATTTCATGCATGTGTGTTAATCACATGACTTATTGCACACCTACTGCAAGGAAGGTAGGACTGTAGTCACTGGAGTAGCCAGAACGAAGGGGCGCAAGGGATCTTGCAGCCTGGCTGGGAGACTTATGTATTTATAGGTACCTGGACATGCAATTTTTAAATTGAAAATACTTTACACTCTGCACAATAAATCAACCTGTATGCCTACCATCGTTGAAACTGCAACAACCTCTTTGGCCCATTCACCCTGAAATCTCAGAGAGCTATTGAGGATCTGAAGGACTTGAGAAACCTCCTCACTTGTGTTCCAAGGTTGTCATGAGAATGAAATGAATTCTTCTGTGAAATGGTCTCAAAAACTGAAAGGGGTCATGCTTCCTTACAGGTAAGAACAACTTCTACTAACTATTTTTATTTAAGTCATATTTTCCCATAAAAGAACTTACAGCAGTTTATAACCAAAGTCACACACTAAAAACAGATCTGATAAAACTGGGGAAGGAAGGGAAGGGAAGAACATTTGTTCATCCTACTGGCAAATTAGGCCCAGGTGTAACAAGGTACCTCAGTTTTGGAGCCCTGCAGCCTGGGGATCATCATAGCTCCAGGAAGCTCAGGCTTCTTCACCTTTTTAGCCTTTTAGTTCCTATTTGCAAAGTGATCTAATTGTTTTCCTATGTGAGAGCTACGAAAATTCTGGATATTTAAGAAGGTTAATCAAAAAATACAGTCTATGCTTGAATAAGTAAGCCCTTTTTTTTTTTTTTTTTTTGAGGTACCAGGGATGGAACTCAGGACTTTGTGCTTGCCAGCCAAGCACTTAACTCCACTAAGCTGTCTTCCCTAGCCCAAAACAGGTTGTGTTTTGTTTTTTGTTTTTTTCTGGTACTGGGTATTGAACTCAGGAACTTGTGCTTGCCAAGCAGGTGCTTATGCCACTGAGCTATTTCCCCAGCCCTTATGCTTGAATAAGTAAGACTATTCATTACAGTAAAGCATCCATTAGTCCTCCTCAAAATCCTCCCCCATACTTCAAAGATAATTTTTCTATCATTCTTCCACTTTCTAAAACAGTTCTGAGACTTTTCTTTTGTATTTTTAGAGGATGTGATCAGAACTGTGGTATAATAAATTATATGCAGAGTGATAATTGGTACCTCTGAGGGCCGTCCAATAGAAAGGCGTGGTCATAAAAACATGGCAGTGTTTCCTTATCTATTTTGTTTACTGGATCTGGCAACATGTGACTTAGGCTGTTCCTCAAAGTCAAAATGACCAGGAAAGGTAGTCAATTCAGGACAGTAAGGCAGCTATGATACTCATGAAAGAGCACATCCAGAGCTGTTTGAGAAAGTGGCAAGAGCAGTACGATAACTGTGTTCAATGAGGTGGGGAATATTTTAAGGAGAATTAAAGGTAATATGTCTTTTTCTGATTTTTTTTAATTTAAGCATTTATCATAGGTTTTGATCACAATTTATAGACACAAATTCTCTAAGAGAGACTTCTGTTTTCCCTTTTCACATGTCAGATTTAAAGTGGTCATTCCAATCAATGACAAGGAAAAGTTTCAGCCAACAAAGGGTTATAGATATCCTTGGATATGTAGAAGAGAGGTGGACACAAAAAGCTATGCCTAAGATTGCAGACAGATGGACACAAGAGCTCAGTTTACTTGGCAGTGATTTCTGAGCAGATGTCTCTGTGAAATCAGCACTGGATAAGAACACATAGACAATCACTGGTGAATTTTCAAGGCTTCAGGGTGGACAGCTATGAGAGATGAAAATACCAGGGGCCCATCATGACAGTTTCACCCTTGGGTGAACTTTATTCCAAGGGCTCTTCTAGGTTCTTCCAGTATGAAAAGAATCTTTCAATGCTCTTACCCAGGTAGAGGATAATGAGCTACTGTGAAGTTACCCAGATCCTTTGTTCTCAGAGAGGCTTTCCCTCAAGAGAAATGAGTGATTCAAAGTCCACTCTGATATGGGAGCAGGAAAGCCAAATTCAAGCCCCTTTGCAGTTATTTTATCTTATCCAAGGGCAAAAAATCACAGAGTTTGGTTGTATAACAACCAGGAGTATAAAACAAAACTTGGCTATTCACAGGCCAGGGTCCTAGACTTCCTAAACCTCTAAGAACTTAGCATGGGATCTCAGAATGTTGCCTATGCAATCCGTATTTCATCACCACTTACTAAAGGGTTGTTAACAGCAACTCCTTCACATCTCTATGTAAAAAAAATGAAGTATAGAAGGATAATAATGATGCATACAGAGGAAAAAGGAACTAGGATTGTTTTGCTATTATAAAGTAACCTATCTCTGAAAGGGTAGAGTGCTATTCAAAAGTGGATTGGGATTAGTTGTAAGTGTACATGATGAACTCTAACACAACTACAAAAATATGAACCTGGTATGAACAAGATGATGGAGCTATATAAAATGCTCAAAACTAGGAATAGCAGAGTTAGAAGCCCTAACACATGCCTTTGTTTTCCTTCTCCCTAGCCTCAGAGGGCATGCTTCTCTGGTTTGGCCCTTTATACCCCGCCTTGTTCAGAATCATTTCCCACAGATCTGAAGTTACCAGTAGGTCTAGGGTCCTGTCTCAGTTACTCATCTCTTGTTGCTGGGACAAACTCAAATTGAAGGAAGGAAAGGTTTCATTAGCTCGCAGTTACTGGAGGTTTCAGTCCATACTTTGCTGGCTCTAAAGCAGGGCAGCACATGGCAGAGAGCACCTGTTCATGGTGGTGGCAAAGAACAGGGAGCAAAATGGAGGAGTAGCAGCAACAACGGCAACAGAGGAAATCTGTCTCCTTACGCTGTACTCAGACTGTCTTCCCCAGGCTGGGAGAAGCATGCACACCCAGAATCCCAGCAGCAATAAGACCCATAATCACAGCCTTGATCATGAATTAACCCCAAACTCTAAAAGTCCCCACCTTATGACTGTGTGAGGCTTTGGGAAAACAAGTAGGCATAAACCATAGCATGTCCTTTATGTGCTTACGCAAAATCCTGTCAGATAGGATAAACCCTTAGAATCTTATTGGGATGAGAGAAAATGGTGGAACATGTGTATGAAAAATCTCATTTTACACTTGGCAAAACTACATGTCTTTGATGCTTGTGACTGTCTTTACTTTTCCAGTCATGGCTTCTTCCATATCATAAATTGATTCAAATCATTATCTTTCAAGGCTATTTTGACTTTGGGAAGCATCAGAGGGCAGCCTGGTATCAGGTTCAGTGAGTCATAATATTTAGGGAATGATGCTTTTATGAGCCTGTCTATGTTTTGGATGGCAACACTTGGCAGCAGCACTCACTATATTTTCTGTTATACCTTATGAGACCCTCAAGAGAGAGCACATCCAGAACTGATTTAGAAAGGGGCAGGAATGATGGGATAAGTGTGTTTTAAATAAGAGCTATTCCTTTGAGGAGAATCAGTGGTAATGTGGCTTTTATTGTAATTTTTTTTTTTTTTTCGGAACCAGGGATTGAACTCAGGCCCTTACACTTGCCAGGGAAGTGCTTATTCTACTGAGCCATCTCCCCAGCACCAATACATTTTTTAAATGTAAACTTTCACTGTATTTTCAGATCACACACAATATACTACTCACTATGACAGTGGTGAAGACATAGTATGCTGCCTCAGAGTTTCATAATCTGTTCCTCAGGCTGACACCTATATTGCCATGCATGCTTAGCCCTATTTAGTCTTTTAAAAGAAGGACATTTATCACAGAAGCCCGTGACCATGGCTTATTTTCCTGGCTGTGCCAATGGCCCTAAAGTCCTTCAAAAATATGGAAGCCTCTACATCAGATCAGTGGGTTCAAATCTCTTTGAAGTAAATTCTAAAGAGAATATACATGATTTACATTTCAGAAAATAATACTCTAGGCATTTGCTGTGTCCATATAGGTGCCATGGCAGGAGCACCTTAAAAGCAAATGTCCTGTGCGTTGTAAGTGCTGGGACATGATAGTGATGGCTGAAATACTAGTAAAGTCTCTGTAATGAAATTAGATTCTAAGATCTAAATCCTAGAATCTGTAATGAAATTGGATTCTAAGATATAAATCCTTTGATTTCCTCCTCTTTAATTTTTTTAATAGGTACAGGCATGAAGCCCAGGGCTTCGCGCTAGGCCAGCACACTGCTACAGAGTTTAACGCCCAGATCCGAGACCTGAATATTGAGACCTCAATGCAGAGTGCTGAGGAAGGGAAGGAAGGGTAAGGATCTGCATAGGCTAAGGCCTAGAGGAAGGGGAAGGCATGGCTGTGACTGCAGGGGCCTGAGGTGCTGGGTACCTGCAAGCCATGCAGGAGAGCAGCAGCTGCTGTCACAGGGAAAGCTAGATACTTGTTGAAGGCTTGTGCCAATGAGGTGCTCAGAAGTGACTTCCACATCAATACTCTGGTGACACAGATAGTCTGGAGAAGAGAAGATGCTAGGCTGTGAGTCCTGTTTCACAGGACTGTGGCTTTGGATGGAAAAGTAGAGTTTGAAGTTCCGAGGCCTGCAGCTGTGTGACTATTACTTTTGTGTGACATGGAGATCCTGCATAAGCCTTGAGGGCTGGCCTGCCTGTGATCAGATCAAATCTTGACCAAAGAAGCAGCTCCATGTTCTTTCCCTTGCTCCATGGTAAAACAAAGAAAAAGAGGAGAAAAGATGATCCCCAAATCTGAGCCCTCATCACTCCCAAAATGAACCTTCACCCTTAAAATGAACTGTCATGTATGAAGGATCATTTATGCACCTCCTCCGTGATTTTCAGCATCACAGTCACACTAAGTGCAATTTCTCACTCCAGGTCGAGAACTCTACTTGATGAGTTCTGCACATGCCTGGAGCACCTTGCAGGCCTGTTTCTAATGCCTGCTGCAGATTGTCCCAGGTAGATGCTAATAGATTTAATGAGCTGCTCTCTTCCTGTCAGATGTTATGTTCCTTGTAGAACTTCTGCTCTTATGAATAAGACCTCTGAGCACACACCATGAACTATTTTGGAGAGCTATTTCTTCAAGATAGGTTTCTCCCACAGTTATTCCTGGGTTGCAGACTAGAAATGCTTGGAGCTCCTGATGCCAAGTGCTGACATTCCCAGGAGGTGCTCCTTGCCAGTGGCTCCCTCCTTGCCCCTCCCCAGGGATCATAGGGGAAGCAGGAGGAGGGAAGAAGCTGCAGCTGAGCACTGGCCATGTGACAGACATGGCAGTGTGCCCCTCCTGCTACTTGGTCTTTGTGAGGTCCTCACCTCACTCTGTTATTGTGGTCTTACTTCATGCAGGGAGTTTTATTAAATTCTTCACATTTTTGAATCTTACTCAGTCATCAAAAACACCCCAAGAAGATGTTTTGTCTCCAGTTCAGGTATTAGTGACACTGATGTACAAAGTGGCTAAATTTTCAAATAAAAGATAAAAATAGCAGAGTTTGTGTGAACCTACACTACTCCATAGAGTTATGCAGAATGCTTTTTCTCCTTTCTCATTGTGAGGCTGATATGTGCAGAAGCATTAGGAGATGAAAACAGCAAAGTCATCCTAAAATTGAAATACAGAGGATGTATTAGGAGCCCAAGCACCAGCCACAGCTTTCTTTGACAAGCCATGACTCCTGTTTGTTTCCCAGACCCATCCACAAATGTCAAGGCCACTTATTGTTGTCTGTAAAATAGATCCAGGGAGTTAATCCATGGGAGGATCATGCAACAGAGCTCTGGAAAATTTCAAGTGCATCTATGTGAAAGGGTTAGGCATCCCAGTGAGCCCAGGCAGAGCAGCTCCTGGGGCTTAGTACAGGTGCCAGAGCACAAGGACATCTGCTAACCCAGGGCACCTTCAGCATCATAGGCAGTAGAGCATTGTGAATCCATAAAGGAAAAGGAACACAAGCATTTTTAGCCAGGCTGTGAACAGTGTGAAAATAGCAAGTGTGCGTAATCACATTGCCACTGGAGTTTGCACTAGATTCGGAGGTTGGAAGATAGAAAGGGTGCTATGTAATCCTTCTGCTACTGTTTGGCTTGCCAGGAAAAAGTATGCACAGAAGGCAAGAGAAGGAAAGGCTATAGGGACCTGTGATAAATAACCTCCCGTTGTTGCTGTTTTGCCCAATGATATGACTCTGGGAAAGCCTAAGCCCTTATTTTAGGAAAATATAATAAGCTCATAATGATGTAAGCTTATTTTCTTATACATATGGACATATTCTCTATGTTTAAACTTTGTCTTTCTGATACATTTGAGGGGCACAGTCTTCTTCATTGCTTCAATCCAGCAATGTCAACAGAGTGACTGAACACATATCCTGTGACCAGCACTTACGCACTGGGGACCTGGTAGTACATGCCATGGAGTGACCAGTGCAGTGCAGGAGTTGTAGTGTCAGCAAGGAGCAGGGAGGCATGCAGCAGGAGGAGCTAATCTTTGCCAGAGCAGGACAGGTAGAAAACCAAAAGAACTTTCCCATGATGCACAGGTTCATTTCAAGAGACTTGTTCAAGTAACTGTGATGGTTGATTTGTACTGAGAACTGATTGGCTTGGAAGCTCTGCAAGAGATGAGTAGAGCCTGCCTCGTGACAATCTGGATAAGCCATGCTTCGCACACATGAAGACTGCTCACCTACAGCCCTGACTTCTGGCACTGCTGCCATGCCTGGCTGTCTACTGCCAGGAACCAAGAATCTGTTTTCCACTCTGCCCCGCCAGCATGATAGGATGTTCCCACCTTGGTATTAGCTGAGTCTCCTTGAAATCATGAGCCAAATAAACTTCTTTAAAAATGTGAGTCTCGCCCATTGTGTTCTAGCAAGAAAAAGCGGACTAATACTGAAGCCAAGAAGTCATAGTTTTCCAGGCCTTCTAGTCCTTAGAAGGCATTTTCATTGGAGGCCTTTCAAGCCTTGTGGGATCTATTTACAGTGCATGGCAGTTGCAGGTAGGAGTCTATTGTAAGTGATGGTGGGGAATGAGAAGGAAGATAGGCTGAAATGAACAGTGAAGAGAGGGTTTTGTAAGGGTTGCGGCACTTAGACTTACATACGTACCCTCACCCAGAACCATGATGTAGCACTGTTGCCTAGCAGACACCTGCATTGGCAGGTCAGGTTGGGACCAAAGAGGCTCCTTTCTAGCCATCTTTTTAATGAACAGCAATTCATTTTATTTCCTCAAGCCTCACAATTTTAAATCTTTTAGATAACAACATTAGAATGTATTTTCCATGATCATTTTGGCAGATTGAAAAAAAATATGGTGGCATGAAAGCACGCAGTAATTTTCCTGGCATGTAACATGTGAGTATTATCGTTGGCATTTAGTTGGTGCCTAAGAAACTTGGACTGAATGTAATTTCATTAAACAAATGTAAGCACATTCAAAAGGATCTAATAATTAATAAAAATGATGTGGAAAAAATATGCAACACTTAAGAAGAAATTGCTCTATAACAGGGTAGAGAATAAAAGACAGCAAGATAAGGCAGGAGAGGGCGAAGGAAGAGAATGGATTGAAAGGCGGAGAGCCCATGGCGGGTGATGTTACACAACGAAGGAGAGCTCCTCTGACTCCATGCACAAAGACTTCACTAATAGAGACCCCATCAAGCAAATGTCCTTTGTGAGGTGACCCTCCGGGACCTGAGAGGACAAGGCAGCGCCTCTGTTACAGGTTCCTGTGTTCATTCTTCCTCTTCATCTCCTGAGTCAGGCAGCAATAATTCTTCCTAAGCTAGCTCTGGAACATGCAGTTAATTTAGATCTATTGAGTTTACAGGGATTACCTTGCTTCCTTTGTAGTAAATAAAGCTACAAACAGCTGGTGAAATTGATTAATGAGTCCAAACAAGCTGTAGCATTTGATCAATGACAGAAGCTGCTGCTTGGGGCACTCTAGGGAAGAGAGGAGACGGGGCGAGGCCTCTGGTCTGGGGCAGTGCAGAAGGCAGCAGCTGAGGGAGGCATAGAAGCGCAGATTCAGTATGAGATGCTGCCCATGCAGCCCAGACAAGAGATGTGTGGCTTCCTTTTTATTTCTGTCTGCTTTGGACAATTATTTCAATCCTTATTTTTAAAGGAAACATAATTGCATAAATCACATAAGGGCAAATGCAAATAGATAGAAATGAAAAAGCCACGTCTAATCCAAAACAAAGTGATTTTCTCGTATTTCTATTATGCTATGGATCACATGCCTGTAGCACGTTTATGTGTACTGTGTTCTTTGGCAAGCTACACTCTCCAGGTAACCAGAAAGATGATCTCAGTGTGTACGTGTGGCTGTACCATGTCCTGTTTATTACCTTCTGGGAGTGTCCTCCACCCATGAAGACAAAGCTGGAGGTCCTCGCTTGTGGAGCACAGCTTTGCCTGGCTGAGGCTGCTCATCTTTCTGCCTTTACCTTTCGACAGTCCCCTCCCTGCTAGGTTTCAGCCTCACAGATCCATTTCTAGCTTCTCAAACACGGCCTAGGATTTCTGTCCATGGTTAAGTCTCTGTCTTCTGTCTGGAAGACAGTCTGACCTGCACAATGATTAATGATTCCATTGTGTCCTCCAAGTATCAAAAAAACCCCTCTTTGTTCCTTTGTACTGCATTCAATTTTTCTAATAAATTGTAAATGCTGCATTTAAGAAAATTTTTTTATTTATTTGGTACAAGGTCTTATTATGCTGCTTGGACTCATAGTGATCTTCCTGTTTCAGCCTCCCCAGAGCTGAGATGACAGGTGTATGCCACCAGGCCCAGTTCTGGCACCTGGCTCAGCAAGCCCGGGGTCCAGCACTGGCATGGCATACAGTACCAGGGATCCAACCATATCTTTGTGCTTGCCAGAAAGGCACTTAGACCCCAAAGCTATCTCTCCAGCAACACTCTGCATTGTTTTATTTCAGCACAGTTGTTGGAGTTTCAGTAGTGTTTCTTCCATGTCTTTCTTTACTGTATCTATTGAACACTGTATAAACAATTTTTTGCAGAGTACCTGGATGATTGTTGAACCCTTACTGACAATTCGACTTTATCAAAAAGGTACAAAATTTTATCCTTACAAATGAACACTGTATCCCAAACACTAGACCTCAGTGATGTGTTTGATGATTTGCTTGGTCTTCCATTGAATAGACCTTCTGTTCTATCATCACTTTTTAATTACCAGTTAATTTTTTTTTTCACAAAGAATGACTAACTTAAACTTACCATGGATGACAACTATTCCCATGAGAATGTGTTAGGAATGGAATGCTTTCTTTGTTGCACAAAACATCATTGCTAAAGTACTTGTCACACAGCCTGCTGGCAATCCCTGCTTGGAGGAATCAGTGGTGAGGACTGGGAGGGGATGGATGCATTTGGGAAGACAGCGGGGGAATATCAGATAGGATAAATTCTCTAAATCTAGTTTCCTAAATCCAATTCTCAAGACAAACTCAACTGTGAGTAATGAAACTACTGCAATGAATACACACATTAAAGGCTTTGGCTTTGTTAAAAAGTGTATTTACCAAAATAAAGGCAAGTTGGATTTAGCTTTCTGATCATAGTTTGCCAACCATTAGCCTAGAGAATGAACCCAGATGGCACCTGGAGAGTCCCAGTACCTGGCACAGAAAAAATGCTTAATAAAAAATAGGTATCATCAAGATAATTCTGCAGAATTTTATGGTTGGCCTAGGCCTATGGGATTTGGCCACTTGCCAGCCTCCTTCATCTGCCAGGGTTCTGACATCTGTAGCACGCTGGTGATCCTTTCTGCTCACATAGTTTGGCTAAGGAGAACATGTCCTGGAGGAGACTCAGCAACTTCCTTTTGTGTAGGTAAATCCCATTATCATGCAAGAATTCCTAGAGTCCACCGTAAACTCC
>PVKA01030104.1:0-21235 GCA_004027165.1 Ctenomys sociabilis
AAAAAACTGAAATCTTTTACTCTTAACTCAGGTACAAGACAAGGATGTCCTCTATCACCCCTCCTATTCAATATAGTTTTGGAATTATTAGCAACAACCATTAGACAAGAAGGAGAAATAAAAGGAGTAAGAACATCTAAAGAAGAAGTTAAATGATCACTATTTGCAGATGACATGATACTTTACATGGAAGACCCAAAATAATCCACCAAGAAACTACTAGAATTGATATAAAAATTCAGTAGCATAGCAGGATACAAAGTCAGTACTCAATAGTCAATAGCATTCTGCTACACAGATAAGAAACACACTGAGATGGAAACTATAGAAATAATATCTTTTGCAATAGCACCACAGAAAATGAAATAACTGGGAATTCATTTATCCAAGGAAGTCAAAGATCTTTTCATGGAAAATTATAGTACCCCAAGGAAAGTGATCATAGAGGATTTCAGAAAATGGAAAGACATTTCCTGCTCCTGGATAGGAAGAACCAACATCATGAAGATGGCCATATTCCCAAAATTGTTTTACAGATTTAATGGAACCACTATCAAACTGCCACCAACATACCTCCCAGATCTAGAGAAATTGTTCCTAAAATTTATTTGGAACCAGAAAAGACCTAGAATAGCAAAGGCAACCCTGGGCAACAAAGACAAGGGAGAAGACATCACAATTCCTGACTTGAAATTATACTATAAAGCCACTGTGATAAAGTCAACATGATACTGGCAAGGAAATAGACCAAATAGATCAATGGAATAAATTAGAAGACACAGAAGCCTCTATGAATATACTCAGTCACCTGTTTGACAAAGGGGCCAAACACAGTCACTGGAAGAAAGATAGCCTCTTTAACAAATGGTGCTGGAAATGCTGACTTTCTGCATGCCAAAAAACTAAAACTTGACCCAGGTCTATCACCGGGCACTAAGCTAAAATCAAAATGGATTAAAGATCTAAACATTAAGACAGAAACACTCAATCTCCTGGAAGAGAATGTAGGAGGAACTATTGAAGACATAGGTGTAGGCAAAGAGTTCATCAACAAACATGTATTCGCATGGGAAGCATTTGAAAGAATTAACAACTGGCATCAACTCTTATTGAGGAGTTTCTGTAAATCAAAAGAAATTGTCAACAAAGTGAAAAGACAACCCACAAATTTCAAAAAAATCTTAAATAATGAGCACTCAAACAAAGGTCTGTTCTCTAGAATATATAAAGAACTAAGAAACATTAGGGCCATCAAATTTAAAGACCCAATCCAGAAATGGGCTTCTCAAATGAATACACATTTCTCAGAGGTCAAAATTAAAGAAGCGAATAAGTATATGAAAAAATACTTCACAACACTAGCCATCCATGAAACAAAAGTTAACACTGAAATATCATCTTACTCCAGAAAGAATGGCTATCATAAAGAAATAAAACAATAACAAATATTGGAGAGGATGTGGGGCAAAGGGAACACTTCTCCATTGCTGGTGGGAATGTAGACTACTGCACCCATTGTAGATATCAGTGTGGAGACTCCTCACAAAACTAGGACTGGAAATCCCATTCAAGCCTGCTATCCCCCTACCTGGAATTTTCCCAGAAGAATTGAAAACGTCATATCATAGTGATATATGTGTACCTATGTTTATAACAGCACAATTTGTGATAGCAAAATCTTGGAAACAACCAAGATGCCTGTCACATGAGGAACGGTTGAAAAAGATGCTGTATTTTTATACAATGGAGTATTACTCAGCTATAAAGAATGGTAAACTTGAAGCATTTATATTGAAGTGGATGCCATTTGAACATATACTCATAAGTGAAATAAACCAGACATACATCTGCAAATATCTTATAGTCTCCCTAGTACAAGAAATCAAAAGAAGAAATACAAATAGAAAGGTATAACAACTAAAAAGAATTTATTCAGATAGGGTAAAGTGAGGTGCATATGCTGCAGGATAATAATCAGCTTCTTTTCTGGATGGCTAACAACCTAAGTTTGCAGATCAAACATTGGAGAAATGGAAGTGCAGCAAGGTCAGCCAAAATTTTGACCCTAGCCTTTCAAGTTCAGTGAAGACTCAGGACATAGGAGAACCTGTACCGTAACATCATGGAACTCAGTTGTGCCCCCAAAGTTTGGATCAAGGAGACTATTGAGCCATAGAAGAATGTGATCAATGATCTATAGTGTGCCTAAGGGGAGTCACCTGGAGAGAAAACTTTCTCTCAGGCTTTCACAGAGAGCAAAATGGTCAAGCAATGGTCATGACACATCCACATGGCTGACACTGACAAATGATCTACAAAATGAGATACAGGGTTATGCGATAAACCCTGAATGGAATTGACTGACCTCTTCAGATACAAAAGTTACATTTTTTGTTGTATAGGTCTTGCTTTATCTAGGTCTTATCCATCTAGCAGAAAAATATTAAAATGAGGTATACAAAATAAGGCCATAATAATACGCTGAGATGTAAATGGCTCTAGTCAACAGTTTCTTTGGATAACCTACTATTGTGGACTGCTGGACCACATTGGATTGTTTTGCTGAACCCATAATAATTGAATGATATTAGAATTCCCATCTTTGACAGGACTAAACAAAGAAAGGGGGATACAAAGGAAGTACCATTCTGTGTTTGTATAAATAGTACAGTTAGGATAAATAGGCAGTACTTTTGTGTATTTCTATGAAAAGAAAAATTTGCAGTAATACTGTTTGGAGAGGATATCTTGTCTGGTTCTTTTACTATGGATAACCACTAGGAAGATAGCAATATAAAAAGTATTAATTATTGAAACTGTACCATAATTCAGCTTTAAAAGGAAGATAGGTATGCAGCTACATTCTCTTAATTCATTGATTTGAGGCATGTGCTCTTATAGTATTTGTAAATAGAATATCTTGTCTTCACCTTGTACAACGAAAAACACCACAAAATCAATGTGTAATGTATTAATTATTGAATCTGTCCTAATTAATTTGATTTGAAAATGTCTCATTGTTATTTGTTATTCAATAAAATAAAATAAAATCAATGAAAAAAAAAAACTTTGGGATCCTTTGCCTCCAGTTTCCCAGAGTTCTGGGGTTCCAAGCATGTATCACCCTGTATAATTTTGTCACTGCATGAAACCCAGAATGATTATTAAACTATAGGTCTTCTCTGTTGTGTATGTTTAAGGTAGTGACACACGGAACTGAATTCAAGCCTAGTATTGGAACATCTGATTTTTGAAACTTACTTGTTTTATGGTGTATCAAAACCATTGTGTTGGGCTGGGGAGATAGCTCAGTAAAATAAACGGTTGGCCGGCAAGCTCAAAGCCCTGAGTTCAATCCCCAGTACCGCAAAAAAAAAAAAAAAAAAAAAACCATTGTGTTATCTTTTTACAACCACAGCTTGCTATTGATCAAAGCAGTAATGAGTGCAGCTTAAAATAACCCCCAGATTCTGCATGTCCTTTGCCATGCTGAGCAGCCCTGTGGCACCATTTGGTCCAGTGCAGTAAGGTCAGAAGTCACCAAGTTGGCTTCCCAGGGAACTTTTCATAGATAAACTTTTACTGGTTCTGATTTCTGCCTTATGATCTTTGCCCTGTGCTCTTTCTCTCTCTTCTATCTAGAACCTGCATTTAAAGCAGACATCTTTTAGCAATAAGATAAAAATTCACAAGGAGAAAAGATACATGATTAACTGTACTCAACAAGCAGTGACAGCACTATGTGAGTCTTTCAAGGACTCCTGGAGCAATTCAACTGGTGGCATTTTTATTTAGGCTAATCTGAAGTATACTTTATTTTATGTTCTGCTGAATCAAGTCCTTTCTGATAAGCCATCTATGTACAATCACCTTACCACAGGCCTTTTTATGTACTTCTCCTTGCCCTTCTGGAAATCTTTCTGCATACTCTTGACTCCAAGCACTTTTCATGTTCATTTTACCCTGAGCAACACCATGGCCATGGCTAATAATTCCCCTGACTGCTTTCCCTATATAATTGCTAAATGTTTCTGTTTTGGTCTGCCCTTCTATTCTGCACCTTCTCTTCAGAAAGCTGGTTATGTTTAATGCTTACATTATTGCTGCATGCTTATATCTACTAAGGAATAATAATTCTTAACTATATGCTTATAGTTAAAAGTAGGGCTCTGAAATTGATTAGAAATTCTATGTGCAAGTTTCATCAACTGCACTACAGTTTAAACAGACAAGGCTATTTCTTTAGGGGTTATATAGTATCAATATTTTTATGGCCTTTCCTTAGTTTTCTGAAATCCTTATCCTATTTTCTTTTTAGAACATATAAATATACTACTTGTACTTTCAGACTCATAGGAGCCTGAGTAGTTTCGATATTCATTCCAAAACTTCTACCTCTTTTGTTTCGAATATTAGTCATCTCTTCTTGTTATCTCCCCAGCAGGGTCTCTGTCTTGTATTTGTTTCAGAGAACAAACAGCCTATCTTTTCCTAGCATAGATGGCAGATAGTTTTGATATACTTGCTGGAAGGAGTGGGAGTGGGGATTGTGGGAGGGGAGTTGTCTATGTGCTTCCTAAACAACCTTTTATTCTTCTACCAGTTTCTGAGGCTCTATGGATACTTTTTTCCCCATAAATCGTATTCTTTGCACTGAGGCCAAAACTGTGTGTTACAAGACTTACAATGCAGGCTTTGGTTATATCTGCACTCCACAATAGCAAATCAGTGAAGTAGAAATATGGTATTTCTTTCATTTATCATCACCAGACTTGATCTGAGTTTGAACCACTGTCTTATTCCACTATAAATCATTCACTCAGTTTCACCTCCAAAAATCCTCTCAGTATTTTTGCTTTTATGGGTTTATGCTTAAAAAACAAAACAGAATAGTTTATGTTGTTTTTATGAGGACTATGAAAGAAGCATAGGTTATTATATATTTCCCATTTTTCACTTTTAATGAAAAAATTATTTTATCCCACTTTGTTTAATATTAATATAATAGAAATATTCACAGCTATAAATGCACTGTTTGAGATACATTTAAAAACTAACGGGTAATATTAATATATTTTGTGGAGCCTGTTTTCCCTTTAAAATATAACAAACTCATCTGGGTGAGGTAACACAGGCTTGTATTCCCAGCACTCAGGTGGCTGAGGCAGGGGGATTGCCATCAGTTTGCGGCCAGCCTGGATTGTACAGTGAATTCAAGGCCAGCTTCAACTACAAAGCAGGACCCTGTATCCAAAGAAATATATATATATATATATATCAATGCCAATTGTGTACAATATGTAGATTTTACAAATAAAGTAAAGATTTTAATATTGTATAGATAAAAACAGATTAGGAGCTGGGGAGATGGCTCAGTAGAATAAGTGCTTGCCTAGCAGGTGCAAGGGCCTGAGTTCAATCCCTGGTGCCACAAAAAAAAAAAAATAAATAAAAAAAGACAACCTTCTGGGCAACCTTCCTTCTTGGCAACCCACTTGGGCCCCCCTTCTGTCCCTCTCTGACAGAAGCTTTTCTATCCAATAAAGTTTAGAAAGAATAATAATATATAAACATGTTTAATCAGTATATACTTAAGAAAAAAATCTATTTCATCTTTTGTTTTTAAAATTTTTCCTGTCATATGAGCTTTGACTCAAAGTATTCTTTGGAACATGATTTTTTATTTTAGTTTATTTATTTATTTTTTATATTTTAGTACAGGGTCTATAGCGTCTCACTACACAGATTGGATTTGTAGTGATCCCCCTGTTTTCAGCCTCCTAAGTGCTGGGATTATAGGCGTGCACCACCACACACAGTCTCAATCCCAGTCTCAGTGTGCCCTGGGGGTGGGGCTTCTATGGCACAAGGGAGGCCGAATCCTGTCCCTGTGTCTGCCTAAGCAGGCACTTTAATCTGTTGAACTATCCAGCTGGCCCTTGGAACATGAGTTTTAATGGCGATACCATATTCCATCTAGTTAATAAGCACAGGATTTGAAAAACATTACTTTGGTATTTTAGGGTTGTTTTCTAGATCTCAGTTCATCTTCTGAGGATGATTTTCTCCCTCTACCTTCTCCACAAGAGGTACAGTGACTTGGCATTGTTTCCCATGGGGGCGAATGATTCTTTGTCCGCTGGTGACCACAGAGAAATTTCGCTAAATCACCTCTGGAAGATCCTTTAAAAATGCCAGGAGAAGAGTTCAGACTTGTTATGTGCTTTTGCCAGCTCCTGGTGATGAAAGTCATCCTTGTCCACTGCAAATGTGTACTGACACAATTTCAAAGAAATCTGTAGAAAATGCTTAAGAAAATCTTTTCTGTAGCAGAGTGATGGTGTTAGCACCTCTCAGTATGTGCTGCTGGGAAAGAGCAACAGAAGTTCCTTCTGATTTAAGCCTGTGTGGGCCACCCCGCACACAGATTTTTCCGTGTTCATGGGGTAGTCAGAGCATGCTAAGAGTTCTAAGAATGCCAGCTTCTTTGATCCTCACAGAGAACTGAGAAGATCAGCTGAGGTTTATCATCCCAGAATAGCTAATAAGTTTTTTTAGTGGATAATTTTTTTTTTTTTCAGAACCGGGGATTGAACTCAGGCCCTTGTGCTTGCCAGGCAAGTGTTTATTCTATTGAGCCATCTTCCCAGTCCTCTTTAGTGGATAGTTTAGCAATGCAAAATAGGTACACACAAACTGGCTTGTTTACTTTGTTCTGGTTTGACAGAATTCTGGTTGTATAGTAGTGACCCTTGATTTTCACAATTTCTTCCCTTAAAGTGTTTCTGGTATGAAATAGCTTACTTCCAATAAAACCTCACATTTCATTTTTTATTACCACAGAACTACACATAATAATATTGCACAAGGCTGAGAAATTCTTGAGTCTGAAGGCTAGTGTCGCTGGTTTATGCTTAAACAGTGCACTGAAGGTGAGGTCATTTAATTAAAATGACTTACCTTTTAGAAGCCTTGCTGTCCTCATAAAAAATACCTTTACCATCAAAGGATTAATAATAGACCAAATGAGGTGATTTCAAGTTACACATTAAGCATGTGGGAAGGCTGCTGAAGTAGAGTCCCAGGCACAGAAGGTGCTGCTCATTTCTCTAGCGGAGGCTCCAATTCCTCTGTGAGAAATTCCTCTCCTCTGCTTCCTCAGCATTTTCCTCAGGCTCAGACGAGATTATCTGATCCTCCAGAGTCCAGACCATGAGCTCCTCAAAGGCAGGGATTTCGCTTCTTAAGTCCCCAGCGACTGGTAGAGTCCCTGACACAGCATGGGCCTCAGTTAGTGATTGTAAAGTGAATTTACATGGGTGGTGCTTTGAAAAGGGTATCACAAATGCACAGTGCTTTGCGTGATGTCTTCTAGGGGCTGCCACGCAGTGTAACAAGTTCTTCCTCTCTTATTTGATTTTCATTGCTAGCTTGTAGAAGTACACGTTATTAATATCCATCCAGACTTTACCAAAAAGATTTAGAGTGATGCAGGTTTAGGGATTAAACAATTCAAAATATCTATGTATCTTTGCAGTTTATGCAAATTTATGTAAAATTTCAGCTTTTTTATGTAAAAAAAGAAGGACAGCTTTTCTCTTGGAGTATCTGTCAGACTCAAGCAGATGTAGGACTCATTTTTTCAGGACCACTGAAAGATTAATTATCATCTGATAACTACTTATATTTAAACTCCCAGTGAACTAATTGGAGACATGAATTAAATAATTTAATGCTATTTTAAATAAAATGAAATCGTTACCTTATTATAATAAAATGTTTTAAGTTTTGATTTGTTTAGAACTTGCTCTCTCTGAAATGGCAAATACAACTTAATTTTGGTATCTTTTTTGCCCATTGTCTTTCTTACCTGGAAATGGTCTTTTTTCCTTCATGGAAATAGCAGACAATCCTGATCTTCAGTTTGGGATGTTTTCATAATTACATTTTTAGCCTGGAGCGAAAAGTTGTGTCTCATCGAATTGTACCTCATTAAATCCTCTGGCTCTGTAACTGAGTAACAGAGATTTAACTGTTAAAGTCCCTTAATACGTCTTGCTGATATTCTAACCTAATTGTGAATTAGGAAAAATAAAACTGTTTTGTGACTCTGATAATGGTAAATTCTGTCAAATTGAAGAATTTTATGTAGTATATATATATATATATATATATATATATATATTTTTTTTTTTTTTGGTAGTATTTTGATGCTCCAGACATGGTAATAATATTGACTCAATGAAACAGTTAGCCACAGTGAGAAGTCTAGACCCAATGAACTCAGACCAATGAACACATACAGGTACAAAACTATTCCTCAAAGAGAGGGAGTTTGCTGTTCACAGAAATCTTTATTTGTAAAGCCAAGATTCTTCCTTGGAGTGGGGGAATTTTCCTGTAGTGGGGCTGTTTTCTCACACTATCTGCTGGCTGGATTTTGTGAAGAGGTGTCCGTGGAGCTGGCTTAGGTAGACCTACCATGTAGCTGCAGTAATTCATCCTGTGCCTAGGTGCTAAATGTGTATGGAAAAGCCTGTGTTCATCTTGGTAGTCATGAAATGTCTTCCCCTTCTGTAATAGTTATAGTTCATTTGGGCTATTGTTTTTATCTCCACAACTTTTCCTTTAAAGAGTGCAGGAACATTTTGTTGAATGTGTTAACAGAAGGAATTCTGGCTCGCATGTTTAGTTATGTGTAAACATAGGGAAGTCAAGTTGCTCCCAGTCTGATCCTTCTCAACTCGACTTCTCTGCACCAGTCACATTTCCCTACAAATCTTCTGCAAATCTGCATTAGCAAAGCATTAACACCAGTGAGGCCACCAACCAAGTTTCAAATCGTAGAATACCCTGTTTGCTCTTCCTCGGGCTTCTTCTGTCTCAGAAATCCTCTCCCTCCACTCATTTTCCAACGTGCAACACATGTGTTACTGTACACCTTGCCCACAGGTTGTGCTCCACCATGCGCACTCTGTTCCATATCCCCTTCTGGGTGAAGACAGCTTAGATGGTTCTTCCTTCATGAAAAATGCTGGTTTTATATACGATGGTTACTTATGCTCACAATGCCTCATATAACCACATCAAAATCAAATTTTCCTGTACGTATGGTGATGTTTCACCTATATTCCATATATTTTGATAGGTTTTAATGCATGTTGTTTAAACCTATATTCTAATTGTCTTACAGTTTCTTCTTTGAGGTTATTTAGGTTTCTTCCAATTTGTAAATTACAATTCAGGCTTTTCTGCAGCACTACTGTTCTCATGGAGCAACCCATTCTGAACAGTGATAGTTCTTGGCATACACTGTATCTCTCATTTGAGGGGCAGTAGTTTTCCCCATAACATCGATTTTCTGCCTCATTGAATACAAGTTGCTGAGTCTCAATCAGTTCAGTTTTATCCTTATTACTGGGACAGAGTGATTGCTGCTTCCAGGTTCCTTAGGTGTAGAAACTGGAAGTCAGTCTCTTTAATTTAAATGTGAGATGGTTAACATTTATTATTATTATCTTTATGGTAGGCTGCAAATTTAATAGTAATATCTGTTTCATATGTGTGTCATGCGTTCTTTACCCTCTCTACTATGTTTGTCTTAATTTTCATTTATTTATTTTAGTGTCTTGTTTTATATCTATTTTCAGCTTATTAACTCTACTGCTTTATGTTTCAAGTGGTTGCTACAGGGTTTAAAAGCTATACTCTTAAATATTTTCAAATAAACTTGTGCCATTATATATACATAGAAATCAAATTATACCATCAAATAAAGTTATACCATTTTTTTTTCTGTATTTTAGGAAAGGGTCTACAGGGTGTTCAGGGTCTCAGTAATAGATCAGACTTGTAGTGCTTCTCCTGTGTACAGCCTTCCAACTGCTGGCATTACTGGAGTGCACCACCACACCCAGTCTCAATTGCTGTCTCTGAAAGCCCTGCTTCCAGGTGCTTTAGGCAGCTGTGCTATTTGGCTGGCCCAAAGGTATACCATTTTATATAGTTCTGCTTTTCTGTTGTAGTTGATGTCTCAAAATAAATTAACTATTAAAATATTCACATATTTGCAATAGTAAAGAGTGACTGCAAAAAAGGGAACAGAAACTAGCAAATAATAAGGAACTATATTGAATATTGCATTTAAATTTGAAACATAACATATTATAGATTATCATATGGCATGGAATATAATATACTGAAAATGAATGTTTGAGGTTATATAATTCATTTTATACAACAATTTCTTAATTGTATGGTTAAAATATCATTTTAGATATCAAATATCATTTATATTTCATACAAGCACTTTTCAACTTGTTTCTGCTTTGTAAGAATATCTTGTTGCTGTAAATAATTACTTGCATTTCAAATATTTTATAAGAATAGCAGTTTATTTTCAAAGTGAATTAAAAAACAGTATGTATCTTCATGTAGAGTCAATGTAAAATTTTCTAAGTAAATTTACATTCATTTTATATGGGGAAAATGTTATCAGGTCTACACTTACATCTCAGTTCAGGGAGCTTGAATAAATCTTTTGGAATCCACATGACATTCCACAAATTGAGGAAAATATTTTCACAAATTCCATTCTATATTGTACACTCTGGATATTCTATGGTATTAAGTAAAAAAATTATAAATTATAATCCTACTGCTACGTCTCACATATTATAGTATTGTTTTTTATTTGAGATTTAGATTTTCTTCATATAACTATATGAAATTTTACCTAAATACTTGCTGAGGATTAATTTGTTATGTTAGAAAAGGGTGAAATAAAATTATATGAAAGTAACAAGTATTGTGGAAAAAGGAAACAAAAAAATTTAGTTTAGATTTATACTGAGGAAGACCCCTAAATATAAATATATCTATAAAATATAAAATAATGTTCCAGAGATGTAAGAGAAGTTTAACTTTTTTACTAAAAGTTCAAAAATATGAATTTAAGATTTAGGGTTATTGACCTCATAAAGAATGTTGTGAAGTGTAAAACAAGTTTGTTCCCTGATTCTTTGACTGATGAAGATAGTACATATACCAAGCATCATCTGTAATCTTAGGTTACAGCTCAATTCTTATTTTTATAAATGCTCCTGCCTCTTTCTTGGCCCTTGGGCTTCTCTTTATAGCAATTTGTGTTGATGCCTTTAATGCACAACAAGATTGTAGTTTCCAAGTGGCCTATTTTTTAGTTTTTAACAGACCAATTTTATCACTATTTTGAAGAAGTTATTTCAATAAAGCCAGACAGACGGATGTTGTGACGCACTTGCAAGCTCCAAGCCTACAGATCACTCAACCCTCTGCACTTGTCACCAGCTTTTGTGTGTCTTTGCTCTAGTGTAATGAAAATGAAAACTAATGTGACTGAATTTACAGGCAGAAGCTTTGATCAAAAAGTAAGGGAGAAGATGGGGCAGAGATCCCAGCCCGGGTAGTTGGAGGGGCACCATCTAGTGGAAACGGTGAAGAGAGGTCGGTCCACAAAGAACGGAGACATCAGTGTGAAGGCTCTAGGTTCAAATCCTAGTAGCACAGTGGGAGAAGGAATGGAGGCCAACTTTAGTGGTCACAGCTGTGGGCTAGGGTCCAGATGATCTTTATCTCCACCCTGTATTCCTAGCTTTGGAGAAATCTTCATCTTCGGACAGGCTGTTCTTTCTCCTGGAAATGATTACCTGTGTTATTTTTGGTTTCAGTCATGTGAGGCTCTGCTTCTCCTGGGTCTTAGGTGGCTCTGCTCAGGACGGTGTCTGGAGATTCCAAGCTCTGCTCTGAGCCAGAGGTGGAGGGCATGAGGAGCTGACTAAAACTGAATAAGGTAACCAGGTGTCTCTCACACTTACTTTCCCTCCTCTTATCTTTGCGTCTTCCTCTTGAAGGGGGATGGACAGGCTAGGAAAATCTAGGGCTAACAAATGTTGTCCTGCCAAGCTTTCCTAAATGATTAACATACCTATGTTCAAAGTTTTAAGGTAATACAGGGTATAACAATGAAGATCAGACTTTCTTCTGTTTTTAACAATTGAACATAAAATACATGCTCAAGTGAAAAGTCACAGTTTTTATGAAAAGTTACCATAAAATCTCTAACTGCTTTGGAAAAAAACATAAATCATGCTTCTAATGACTTACAGATTAGAGATCTGTTTGCCCTTCATCCCTGTGCTCATCTCTGACTACATTACTATAATTCTTCCATGCTTTTGTCCACCACCCTTTTATGTTCTCCCCAGTGGTAGGTAGACTGGGGAGAACATAAAAGGGTGGTGGACAAAACTCTCATGAACTGCCCTTGAGACCCACAAGGAATCCTTTTCCTTGCTCTGCTTCCAAGGCCTTTCTCTCCCTCCATGACTATGCTTCCTACTATATGGAGAAAATTAAGTCTATGCATATCTATTTAGAATGGCATTCATTCATCCTTATCTTGGTTGGACAGTGACATCATTTGTGAGATGACCCTTAGTTACTTTCTTCACTGGTGGAGAGGTGCCCTCCCAGCCATTATACTAGCTGCTGTACATTTTATGTCTCAAGAGAAGAGGCCTTTTCTAGTCTGTTACTTTACAGGAGACTACCACTTCCATCTGGCCACCTTATTATGCCATCAGAGAGGAAGTATAGTTACAGAGACTCTCTCTCCCCTTGCTTGTCATAGCACTAGCTGCTATAGGAAGAAACAGTTGCCCAGCGGTCTCTAGACAACCCTCCTTTTCTCTTCAGCAAACAGTTCCAAGCCATTAAGACCTTTGCCCATAATTCACTCCAGACACCAAGCCCCATGGTCGTATATCATTTCTCAGACCTGAGATATTCTATGCTAATCTATACCTCTTGAAATATAAGTTTTTTTAATTTCTTCAGGTAATCCCTGGACTTTGCCTTTACTTTCTTGTTTTAACTGAAAATCATTCATTTCTTGAGAGTACTACTTTCCTTGAAACTCTCTAAGTGAGTAGCTTTCACAGGTTCCTCAGGGCCATGGGTGTGGTAGGTATCCTTCCTCTTTGTGTTTATCTTTCAGAAATGTTTAATCCTGTTACATAGGCGAAGCAACCTCTTTCCTGTGAAAGACAGTCTCTCCATTGGTATGGATAAAATTCCCTCCTCCTATAGAAGGACAACACACCAGTGATTTTTCCCTTTCTCCTCTATTCAATATGTTCTTTTTTTTTTGAAGGAATGTTTTCAAGAGCAAACCAACTTGCTATTTTTTTGTATGAGGAGGAGAAAATAAGGCCTAATTTTATCTAGATATTTATTTTTCTTTCTTTTTATTTTAAAAACTAATTATATTAGTACATTCTTGATACACGTGATGATCACATTCATCATAGAGAATTTATACCTGTACCTGTCAATATATCTGATGTTTTGCTCCTCATTCCCTTCAGTCCTTCTTTCTCCATTTACAAAAGCTTTGTCTCCATTTTACCTTCTATTCTTTTAAGAACAAAGTGTTTCTCTCTCAATGTTTGTGTGTTTGATCCATTTCAATTTTAGTTAAGTACACAGTGATAGGCTTTAGGTACAGTCTTGAGCAGGTGGAAAGCCAGGTTTCCCAGCATCATTTCTTTCTTCTTTTTTTCAGTATCAAGAAGCTGGTTTTATTCCTATTTTATGCCTTGCACCTAACACAGAGAATAAATGCTAAAATATGCATTAAGCTTACAGATTCATGTATTCAATAAATTCAGTAAATAGATAAGTAATGTTATACAATTAATAACAGGCAAATATAAAATGAAGATTTTAGACATTTTTAAAAAGTCTCAATATTTGTTAACTAAGAAGAAAACACTGTTATTTTTCTAAAATTTAGAATTGGGTTTCAATAAAATGATTTCATAAAATAAGGCACAATGTTTAATAAGGCAAAATTTACACACAAAGTTGGGTTACAGTATTCTAGGGTGAGATAAAAGTACTGGAATTGAAGTGGCTTAAATGTTCTTTATAGGGCATTTGCCATTAAAAGGTAAAATACAAACCTGATACAATAAAACATATCTAGAAAATAAAACAGCTGTTAAATCATACCACTGAATTGTTCATTTTATCATTAATTTTTAGTTAACTATATATTTAGAATTCACACACAGTAATAAGTAGAAGCCAACGTTCACTGTAACAATCACTAGATGGCAGTTGTGTAGAGACTTGTGCTCCAGTTGTGCTCTGAACCCACTTTTTATTCATAAGAAACAAAAGCATCATGGCAGAAAATTTTTAAATTTTCAATATTTTAGCTTTTCATAAAGCTTGAGATTTCAAAGTATCAGCAAAGGACATGAAAATATATTGTCCCAGTACCATTTTTTCTTTTGGTTTTGTCCCAGGGATCAAACTTAGGACCTTGAAGTTGCCAGGCAGACACTTATGCTGCTGAGCTATCTCCCTGGCCCCCAGAATCATTTCTTAAACAGGCTATCTTTATTCCAATGAAGGTGTTTGGTCTCTTTGTCAAAGACAAGGAAGTTGAGTATGTTTGGAATTGCTTCTGCATCTTCTATGTTTCCTTGATCCTCAGGTCTGGTTTTTTTTTTTTTTTGTCTAAGTACTTCTTTTTCCTTCTTTTATCTACATTTCCTTTATCTCCTTTATGGGGATATTTATTTTATAACAGTGTCAGTGTTTGCTTTTTCAAATTGTTCTTCTCAATTTACCCCATTTTCTTTGGTAATTCCTTTGAATCTACATTTCACCAACTATAAAAATTAAAGCATACAAGATACTCCTATATATCATATATTTAAACTTACCTTTTGCACCATTTATTTTATTGTCTCTTATGTATCTATCTAATCTATCCATCCATCCACATATGATACATACATGTGTGATCTCTTTTTTTTCTTTGGACCATTTTAAAGACAGGAGGAGACATTATCCAGTTAGCCCTTAATATTTCAGCATGTCTTTACTGAGAACAAGTTATTGTTTTCATAATTGCTGTAAAGTTATCAAAATCAGAAAAGCAAGCATTGGTGCAATAGTCTTATTTGATGCAACCTAGAATCATATATTACATTTAATTTGCATCCTACTTTAGTAATTAAAAATAGTTTACTAACTTAAAAAATAACTTTAGTAATTAAAAAAACCCTCTGGAACCACTCCCCAGGCTTTCTTTGTCTCTGTTGACTTTGATATCATTTCACGACGCACTCCAACTAGAGGCTCCCCTCTGCCTTTCACCAAGACAGCTCTTCGGGCCGGGATCACCAGCCCCCAGTAGCGGACAGTGTTTGCTGTGATAGTCAGCTGTGCACCACATCTGACAGCAGCACAGCACACAGCAGATCACTCCGTCTGCTTTCATTCGAGCTAATGAATTCCAGGAGGACCCCATGGCCTCCTGGGCGCCCCTCCCTTCTTCCTGGCCTCCCTTCACTTTCCAGTGCCAGTTCCTCCTCTACTCTTCTGTGTGTAGTGGGCTGCCCCAAAGGATGCAGTTAGTTCTCACATTATCATTTCTTTACCTAAAATTACTTTCTAAGTAATTTCACACTGATTTAATGACTTCAAATACCTTCTACCTGCTAATCACTTTTAATATTTCCGTCCCTGAAGATCCTCACAAGCTTCAGTGTGTAGTAAGTAAATGCCTACCTGACATCTCTGTCAGTCCTAACGCCTTTCCTCAAAGACACTAACGCTGTTCGTTAGGCAAATCTTGACATTGACTTTCTAGTCCTACTTTTTGGGAAGTCTTGGCTTCATTTACTTCTGTTGAACAGTTTGTTTGTTTATTTATTTATTTTTATGTATTTAGTACAGGGTTTGCAGAGTCTCATTACACAAATCTGATTCATAGTGATCCCAACTCGTAGTGATCCAGATTCAAATTGGTTCTCGTGTTTTCCGCCTCCCAAGCTCTGGGATTACAGGTGTATGCCCCCAAACCTAGTCTCCGTCATCCTCTCAGTGTGCAGAGGGGGCGGGGCTGGCACAGCACACGGTGGGGGCGGGTGTCGAATCCTGGTCCCTGAATGTACCTAAGCAGGCACTTTAATGCACTGAGCTATCTGGCTGGCCCTATGTTGAATAGTTTTAAAATTGGAGTTCTTTTGTGTGCTGTCACATTGTGGTTTCTTTGCTATTTCACTTTGTTTTCTATTTTTTATAACTTGAATTTTTTCCCTCTATTTTTTCAAATTTTTTTGTAACTTAATGGTTTATAATTGCATTAACTTATGGGAAACAAAATGATGCTATAATTTATGAATTATTAATTTTTAGCCATTTTTTAAGTACTTTAGATGAGGTTATCCAGAATTTGCACTATTCTCAAATTTTAGGTGGACTGATTTCAAATACTTTTCCATTGTCATCATCTCCTATCTTTCCTCTGAATGATAAAGTCAGGCTTTCAATTTCCTGGTTCAGAGTTAGAACAAATACAGGAAAAACAGCTAACTCTCCACTTTTTACAGCCAGATTCTCAGTCATTTCTACATTCTCATCATGTCTTATATATTTTCCACTCAACTGAGAAAATATGGAGTTATCTTAGAGGTTTTTATTTCCTGTATTCATTTAGTTATCAATTATTGGTTCTAATTCATATCCCCCTTCTCTTTATACCATAGAGATGTAATTCTTCTTTTTTTTTTTTTTGGTGATACCGGGGATTGAACTCAGGCCCTTGCACTTTCCAGTCAAGCACTTATTCTACTGAGCTATCTCCCAGGCCCCAAAGTTGAGAAGGATTTTTTTTTTTTTTTTTTTTTTTTTTTTTTTTTGGTTGGCTCAGGCTGCCGTAAGGGCAAGTCTTGTAAGGCATAAGGAGCTGGGGACTGTACTGCGATATCGTGAGCCTGATTGCATTTGCATAAGCAGGCTCTTAAACAACTGAGCTAACCAGTAGGACCCTCTCTACACCATAAGAATCTTACCATTATAGTAAAATAACTACACTGTAAGACAACTACCTTCTACTAGTACAGTTTTGTGTTTTGAAAATTCCAAGTATTGTTATTGAAATGAACTCAGATGTTCAGAAAAGTTTTACTAACAAAGACAGAAATCAAAACCATATATTATTGAAAATGGCATTTATTTCAATACATATTATTTTTTATTGAAAACAAGTAAATTTCTTTTAAATATAATGTAGACTATTTGTTTTAATGTGTTTAGGACAGGGTCTACAGGGCCTGCAGGGTCTCACTACACAGAACAGACTCATAGTGATCCTCCTGTTTTCAGCCTCCTAAGTGCTGAGATTATAGTCACGTACCACCACACCCAATCTCAATCACTGTCACAGCATGCCCCTGGGGCAGGGATTGAACCTCAGCTGCTGCACCCTGCCTAAGCAGGAGCTTTAATTCACTGAACTATCTGGCTGGCCCTTAAACAATTTAAAAAACCTTGAATTTCCATCCTTAAAAACTATTAACAGGTTTAAATTTGATTTTCTTAAAAAAAGGAGAAATTATTATAAAATAGCTAATATTTGAATATTTAACAGATGGTCATTCTAATTCTTAAGAAATGTTACAGATGCAAATTATATTTAGTGCTATTCTTTTCACTATGAAACAATCAGTCTAATGAACTTCTTATGAGAAAATGATATAATTCTTTCAAGAAGATTTCTTTAGTAGCATTAATAAAATAATAAAATAATTAATTGCAAGAAGCAGTCCAGAAAACAAAATTTTATTTATTTTGCCTTGAGAAAATATTTTATTTTGCCTTGAGAAAATAATCCTTTTATTGCTCAAAATGGGTGAAAAATAGATGTTGTTTTTGTTATTGTCAAGATGTCTTGTTTTTGTTTTTTAAAAATAAGACAAAGTAACACCAAATATAGTAAACCAAAAAAAATTTCATTCAACATTTTGTGGCATTCAGAATAGGAAAACCTAGAAAAAGAAAGTGAATTAGTGATCACCAGACGTTTGGCAGAAGAGGTAGGAGTACATGCTTCTTTGTAAGATACTTTGTAGGTATGATTTTAAAAATCCACTATATTACACTCTTTAAAATGATGGGTTTTATGATTTACCAATTATACTTGAATTGTAAAAGTTGACTTGGTAACAGAGTAATTCATTATGTTGATTTCTAAAGCACCTTGGTTTTCTTGCCAGTTGGAAAATCCATTCAGTGCCAGAGACAGGCTCCTCCAAAAATCCACACCTGATGCACAAAGTCACTGAGTGAGTTTAACAATCTTGCCAGGAAATAGTGGTCATGCTCATTTATGTACTGATGTGTTTGATGCCAGGCCAGATCAACTTCTCCATTTATTAATTTAGGATAATCTCAAATAAGTGAAAAATACAGACATTAGTTATTAATAAAAGTATACATAAGCTTTTTAATACTTGTACTTTATCTATATACCAGGTAAAATGGGAACATTTACTCATTCTTCAAATCTAATAGCAGAACCTCTGGTGATACTACAAAATAGCTTAACTGGTCTTCTGAAGAAATATTAGCAGCACAGGTTTTGATGGTGGCTTTGTTCTTTTTTCCTAGAAGTCTTGGTTCCATAATATGATATCCTCTGAGATTTAATTGTAGCTTATCAAGTAGTGCATTAGGGAAGGTAAGTATATATTTTCTAAAATGTAATGTTTAGAAATGTAATTTCTAAAAAAATTAGAAAAACCAGATGTCCTTGTTCTATCACATGCTCTATCTCTTCCCTATGACCAGTTACACATTTAGTGTCCATAGTGGTGAAGACATTCCCAATGCTGGAGATTCCCATCCACATCAAGAGATTTGCTCTGCAAGGCCATGGTCATTGCACATCCAGGGAAGATGGAGAAACACTTCAAGTGAAAAGCAAAAAGCTCCACATTTTCCTTGAAATCTTAGTGATTCATGTTGACAAATATCACCATGGTGAAATTTGTTTCACAGGTCTCCTGTGCTTTTGGTGCCTGTCTTGTTTGCAACTAAAAAAAGCCTTCCAAATCATGAATGAAATCAACACTATTCTTTAATTTATGTTGAATGTGTTAAAATGTTGGGGCTTTGAAATAGCTCTGTGGTGTAAGCCAGTGCAAGGACTCTGGTTCATTCCCCAGTACTGCATTACGTGCCCCTGTGCCAGCCACCAAACTGAGCACGGTGGTGCATGCCTGTAATCCCAGAACATGGGAATCTGACACAGGAAGATCACTGTGAGCCTGAGATGAACAGAGAGACCCTGTACCAAGCAAATAAACAAATGAAAGATTAAAAATAAATGTTAACTATCAAAGTAACTATTTGTTACTAAAATTTAGTTCAGCAAAAAGAATAAATTTTTGATTCTATGTTGAATTTGGTATGCACATCTATGGTTCAAAAATGACAAAGAAGGAGACTATGATATTGAAAAAGACACCTTTGGCACTCCCCTATATTCTTCTTTTCAATGAAACTATTTATAAATGAAATATAATTTTATTGTGAAATATTGTTTTGAGACAAAGTCTTGCTAAGGAACCACGGTGTCATTGAGCTATAACCTTAGCCCCAAAACTCATATGGTAAGTTAACATTTCCATTTCTTAGCACATAAAATTTCAGCAATCTCTCCTGATTCAGAAACAAAATAAATGTAAAAATAAATGGAAGATTTCAAAGGCTATGGGGAAATGTCATAAATATATATGCTTTTTTATACATGCTTTCTTTGTGTAATTATTTATTACTTTATTTCAATAAAATTGATTGTAGGACTGTCAGGTATTAAGCATAAAGTAATGAACAAAGAACATTTGTAGAGAGCTTATGGGAACTCCTATAGTTTCTAAGAAAAGCACTCATGAACTAAATTTTTCTTCAGCATTTGTATAATTTGTTTCAACAGGATCTACTCTGGTAATATTTGATATTTAGTAGGCTATAGTAAATGTTAAATTAATTATCAATGAATCATATTGCTAGACATTGACATATAAAGCCCATGAACCTCGAGCCCCTAAGCTTGCTCAAAGTTTTAGTCATTAATTTATTATATATTAAAAAAATTCTTATTATGTTAACTAAAGACTGAAGACAATATAAGCAAAGAATTGTGAAATATTTTGAAAATGTTGCTATTGAATATTTATCATTATTATTATTATTATTATTATTATTATTGTGCTTGGTACAGGGTCTACAGGGTCTCACTATGTAGATTGGACTCATAATGATTCTCCTGTTTTCAGCCTCCCAAACACTGGGATTACAGGCAGGCACCACCACGCCCAGTTTCAATCGCTGTCTCAGCAGCCCCTAGGGGGTGAAGCCAGCACAACAAATATTATATTTTTATTATTTAAATTTTAAATCTAATGAAATTTACAACATTTTATTTAGTGAAGAGATTTTCAATGAATTTCCAACACTGTGTTTTAAAATGTGTCATGAATATGTATATATTTGTTTATTTTAATTTTGACATTTTCTCAGTTCTGATTGTTTTCCTGCTTTTACACTAAAGCCCATACAGTGTTGTAAATTATGTGTTGTTTCAATAATAAACCCTTCTATTTTTTCTCCATGCAATATTTATATTTTAAAAGTATATGACATATAATATTAAGAACTTCTGAGAAGATGGCAGAGTGGTCTACAACAATGAATCAGCTTCTCCAAGATTTGGAATCCAGGGAAGAAAAGAAGGATGGAGTTGAATACCTGGGCCCAGGAAGGATTTGATGGGAAATTTGGAGCAGCCTATAGAGAAATAGAAGAGGCAGGTCACATGTAGAAAAAGGAAGGGGCAATCCCGTACTTGCTGTCCACCTCCTGACTAATGAGAAAGGAAGACAGAGCCTAAAGAGATACAGTGAAAGCGAGCAACTCCAGAGGCCCCCAGGGAGAAATGCACTCGTGGAATGTAGCAATGGACACCGTGCTTATAACCATCTGTGAGTGACTCTAATCCAGTCTTCCATATCACCTGGGGAGAGTGGTTGGTCAGACGTACTTCTCTGGAGGGGCCAGCTGAACATGGAATGTAAAACAGCCCTTGGATTTCCAGTATTGAGCTGGCACAGTGCCTGGATAGGGACACCCTCAGGAGAAGTCCGTGGTCAGCAAGCCATGGTCAGGTCATGAAAAGACACCATGAATAATATAAGCTTTTAAATAAGGCACTCAGGTGCCTACTTAATGACCAGAGGCCAAGTTCACTGTAAATTTTTGTAAGTTTCAAAGACCAAAACCAGCTGCCTGCTGTAATCCCACTGCTAGCTTGATGTTGATTACTCAGCAAAGAACT
>PVKA01030105.1:0-27637 GCA_004027165.1 Ctenomys sociabilis
TCAGTTGAGCTCCAAATTTTCTGAACAAGGAGATTATGGAGCCACAGAGGAAAGAGATCGAAGTTCTATAGTGTGCCTGGGGAGAGTCACATGGAGAGAAAACTTTCTCTCAGGCTCTCACAGAGAGCAAACTGGTCAAGCATTGGCCATGACTCATCCACATGGATGACACAGACAAAGGATCTACAGAATAAGGTACTCTACAGAATAAGGTACAGGACTACAAGATAAACCCTGAGGGGACTTCACTGACCTCATAAGAAACATAAAGTATATGTGTTGGTATATAGGTCTTGCTCTATCTAGGTCTTAACCATCCAGCAGAAACGTATAAAAATGAAGTATACACCGCTGGGCCATAATAATAAATTGAGCTATAAATGGCTATGGTCGACAACTTCTTCAGATAACTCACTATTGTTGTGGAATGCTGGACTGTGTTGAATTGTGTTGTTGAGTTCAGGCACCTAAATTAGTCGAATGACAATGGGGTGCCCATCTTTGACAGGTATAGACAAAGGAAGGGGTATAGAAAGGAAGAATCATGATGTGTGTGTATGGACAGTACAGTTGGGATGGATAATGCCATGCTTCTACATAATTCTATGAGAGGCAAGATTTGCACTAATGGTGGGTGGACAGGATATTATGTCGGCTTCTAGTACTATGTACAACCACTAGAAAAATAACAAGGTAAAAAGTATTAATTATTGAATCTTTGATGTAATTCAGGTATAAAAAATAAGATATGCAAACAGCTACACTTTCTTTACTGATAAGAGACATATGCTATAATAATGTCTGTCAATATAATATCATGTATTCACCTTCTATGATACCAAAACAGTTTGTAATGTATTAATTTATCAAATCCATCTTGTCAAGGTATCTTAAAACTGTCTCATTGATATTTGTACTTCAATAAAACAAGAATAAAATAAAAATAAAAAACAAGAAATAATAGTCAACAATGAGCTTAAAATAATTTTTTTTTGTCCATTTAGCATAATGTTGGCTGTTGGTTTGTCATAGATGGCTTTTATCAGGTTGAGGTAAAAACCATCTATTTTTGATTTTGTATAGGGTTTTTATCATGAATGAGTATGGAACTTTGTCAAAAGCTTTTTCTACATCTATTGAGATCATGTGGGGTTCTTTTTCTTTGCCTCTGTTGATGTGGTGTATTACATTTATGAATCTGCATATATTAAACCACCCTGCATTTGGTCCAGGGTAGACTTCACCACAACTCCCACACGCCTGTGCTGCATGACGGCAGTCTTCTGCACACCTACTTTCTGGTCCCTGTGGCAGTCTTCCTGGGCGATGATGGGTGGCGAGGGCTCAACAGAGCTCCAGCTGGGGTGGGAGAGCGAGAGGCTGACCAGGTTCCCTGTCAGTCTTTAGGGTGAGGATGTGCAGCTGTGACTCAAAAGAACTCTGCTTTTTAAAATGACTTCCAGCTAGACCAAGATTTTTTCAGCTCCTAGAGCCCTACACTTTCCATAAGCCTTTAGTCTACAAAAGTTGTTCTCCTTCCACAGTCCTGTCTTTTGCCTCCTTCCATGGCCCTCCCTGAACCAGTATCACTGTAATTACTATGCAATTAGGTATAATTATAAATTTAATACACCAATATCAATATTATGTGATTAATGATGTCATATGACTTGATATATAGTTAATATGTAATTATAATGTCATTGTGACTTGTGTTTTCCACTGTGTCTTTGAATTAAATCACCAGTGCATGCAACACTATTGAATACATAAAATAATTACTAAATTACATCTCCTAGGAAGCACCCCTGACTTCCCAAAGATGTAGTGTGACCCAAGCATTGTGTATCCTTCTTTGTCTCATGGGTCTGTGCTACAAGAAGATAGGAGCCTGTTATGTTTCATTCACTGATGTAATGAATGAATGAAACACATCCAACCATGTCTCCTGTCTAACAAGAGACAGCTTTACAGGTGAGGATGCCTTGTTCTTCACAATTGATAAGGCACACTGCTCCATACTACCCAAGAAAGGGGTTAGGGGAATAAGAGAAGGGGATGGAAAATCATTAAGATAGGATATACATAAGTACCAGTTCCCAAAATGATTGCAAATATTGTGTATCACAAATATACATCAATAAGATCATTAAAGAAATGAAAATAAAGAATTATGTTGTTACTTTCACTGACTTCTTCCACTGTGTGGAAATTAGCATTTCTTTAAACAGACTTGTACCTCTGCTATACATGTTCTGGGCTATAATGATCACTTCTTTTTAGATTCAGGGGACAGCAGACACCACTAGGATGTGAGAGCAAGTTAAAATAACTCTGATATGAAGAAATTTAACACAAAAGTTTCTGTATGCCTTTCGTGTGATCTGAAAGGTCTCTAATTGCATCCTATTTCACTATGTATTGATGATCCATGTCACTAGATTCATGACCTACAGTTAGGGAAGCAACATTGTTCTAAAAAATTATTTGTACTTTCTGAGCATCTCTTCACTATTATTTTCTTAACTACTATTTAGAAATGCTAGCCCATAGGAAGAATGCCATCCTGAGACAAGTACTTTGCCTAGAAGAGACCTTAAAAATAGATAGCCTATACCTTAGCAAAAGAAAAATTGGCACCATTTCTCTTATCAAAGGTGCTATAAGAATTGAACAACTTCTAGCCCTAGATATGAGACAATCCACTTATTTTGCCATCAAACTGGACTTTTAGGTTCTTTATAATAACCCCTGAATGGTATTAAATACTGCAGAGAGGCCAAATTATACTTTTTGCTCTAGGAATGTTTATATTCTCTTTTATGACACAATGTTTATACCAAAACCTCTGGACCTCCAAAATCTAATTCACAGCCTATGGATATACAAATTCATCTGTTTCCATCAACAAGCCTGACCTACCTTTCTAAAAGAAAAAAAAAAAAAGATGAGTCAGTGTAGCAGTTCTCTGAAAATAACTCAAAACTTGGGTGAAATGACTAAGTTTTTTGAGTAAGAGGTCTTATGGGTTACTGCATCAAGACAAGAAGCTGAGCCAGGCAGCAGAACAGCATTGTTGTACACCGAGATCCTCTATTATTATATGGGGGGGGGGGGGATGTAGCTGAATAATGACTATCTGTAGGGGCCATCAAACACTATTTTCTGCCTTGTGGATACTCAGAGACTCTTTAGGTTTTTTTAATTTTTTAAGAGAGTTTTTATTTTATTTAAGAGAGACAGATATAGCTCAGGGGACTAAAGTGCCTGCTTAAGCAAGCTGAGGGACAGGAGTTCAATCCCCAACATGTCATGCAGGCCCTGCCTCCAGGGGGCACTGAGATGGTGACTGAGACTGGGTGTGATGGTGCACACCTGTAATCCTAGTGCTTAGGAGGCTGAAAGAACAGGAGGTTCACTATGAGTCCTATCTGTGTAGCGAGACCCTGTAGACCCCTTACTAAATACACTGAAGAAAAAACCTCTCCCAGTGTATCAGTCTAAGTGACTATGGGCATTTCCATCAGTAGTGGAGACAAAGGGATCCCAGTGAGACCAGAAGAAGAAGCTGGATATGCAATCAAGATGTATGCTCTCACCCAGAACCCTGTTCTCCCTTGAATATGATTTGCCTCTCCCTCCATTTCTTACTTAGTTGTCTGGCCAACACTGTGTGCCTGGGATTCTCCAAGTATTTACCATACTACACATCAACCTTAGACTTTGCTTGTGGAAAGTTGACAAATTATAGTCAGTATATAATGAAAGAAGTGAAGTGAATTATTTCTGATTTTCAGGAGTTAAAATAAATTCCTCGGTCACTGTCATGGTGTCTTGGGAAGCCATGTGGTAAAAGGAAGACCTAACAAGACGTAGGAACATGAGGTATGAATCCTAGTCACCAGGCGTATGGAAGACTCCATCTCACCTGTGAGATGTAAACATAAAGTAAACCTATGTTGTACTAAACCACTGAGATGCTAGGGTACGCTGATCATCACCAAAACACAACCTGTCCTATCCTGTTAGATACGATCCATTCACTGTTCTCACTAGCAAAGTCATCACTGGCAAAGTCCCAATACTAATTGCTGTAGTTTAGACTAAAGTGTCCCCCAAAAGTTTCATGTTTAGAGTGGGGCCTGGTTGGAAGGACTGGGTCACTGGGGGTGTGATCTGGAAAGGTGTATCTTTTTTCCTTGTTTGTCTCATCTCTCTGCTTCCCTGGCCACCTTGAGGTGAACAGATTTCTTCTTGCACATGCTTCTACCGTGCCATTTCTACCTTGGGTTGGGACCAGCCAACCATAGACTGAACTCACTTAAATTGTAAGTCAAAACAAACAGATCTTCTTTTAAAGCACACTTGTTAGTATTTTGTCCCAGCAACAGAAAGTGACTGAAGCTCTATGTTTGGTCACATGTTCACCTCTTCAATCAAGGAAGACAAGTCATGGATTGGTCTTGGTAAATCATAATCCCTTCCACAGATTTGTTTAGGTTTGGGCATGTGTGACATAATTCTACACAAAGCTAAGGATGTATCACAGCAGCAGAAGTACCTCCCTGGCAAGCACCAGCACTGAGTTTGACTCCTGGTACCTAAAAAAAAAAAAAAAAAAAAAAAAAAAAAAAAAAAAGCACAGTTCTAGACCAATTCTCAACCCAGCTTCACATTGGAAATCTCTGGAGAATAGTTGAAATATATGAATACCTCATTACACCTCCAGAGATTCTACTATAGTCATATTTCTGTGGAACACATATATCATTTCTTTCAGGTTTTGAAGTGATTCTAATACACAGGCAAAGGGTCAACCATGGAAGCTTCTGGTATTCTGTTCCTATAAACACCAAATGTAGGATCTGCCATGCAAGCAGGCTCTCGCATGACTGGCAGTGGGCTACTAGATGGAGAACGTACTAGAGCTCAGTGCTGAAGTGTGTTTCCTAACAGTGGGTAAACTGAGCTGTTTCCTGAAAGATTAGTTACGGCGAGTGGCAGGGCACTGCGACAAGGCTCACCTCTCAGCATATCCATGTGTCTTTGAATACTCTGTTCTTTCTCCTCAGCATCTGTCGTCACCTTTCTGCCCTGTAGTGCTGAAGCCATGAGCCCATCCTATACCCTGGAAAGTTCTAAGTACAAGGTGTGGGCAGCTATTTTTCTGTATTGGGTCTACATCAGCCCAATAGAGTAATTTTTTTATTATTGTCTTCACTGAATGTAAATATTCCTTTGATATTTCCTTCCTTTGAAATATCCAATTCTATAAAACAAATTATTGCTTTACTTTAGGCTGAAGGTTCAGATTCAACATAACAAGGAAAAGCAAAGCCTGCCCCTCAGAGCCAACAGCTGAGACACGGAACATGACTTACTCCTCCTCTGGGAGCTCAAGAACTTCCTACATTACTCAAAAGAAAATAATAGTTGCCTCTCATACTTTCCTGGTACTTGAAGAAAAGTCCTGGCTTCCTTAGGTTTCCTTTCATTCACAAAGCAATGTAGTCAGAAGTTACTGATCTCTACTGCTATCCACTATCTACAAGCACACTCCAAATGGAGCTAAGACAGAGCCCCACCATGAGTCCTTCCTGGAGTGATGAGCACTATCTAGTTCTGTCTTCTCTGCCCACAGCACAAGGCCTATAACATCAGGAGCATGGCTCCAGAATGACATGGTCATACCTGTCACACAGCCCAGGAATCAGCACATTGTTTTCTGGTTTTACCTGAGTTTCCTCTGATTTTCCATCAACCCACAGCTGAATGAGGCACCTCTGAACCTGAATATTGGTTTCTGCTAAGCAGAGGGGCTTGTTGTTCATGCTCCACTTAGGTGACTACTTCTCTGTTCACAGGCAGAAGCAGCATTCCAAGAGGAGAAGGCTTGAGGGCTACCCTCAGTATTGATGTGGTAATGCCTTCACTCTGTCCTATTGACTAACACAGGCTGAAAAGCTAGCCCAGGTTCATGGGGTGAGAAATAAACTCTATGTGTAATAGGAGGGGTGAGGACACACTACATAGGAACTAAAGAAGTTACTGCTATACCAGAGCTAGTAAGTGGTAGAACAGAATCAGAATGCAGGCAGTATGAATTCAGCCATTGAAATCAAACCAGCCACATTCATGTAGCTCCTCGCATTACTAGCTATACAGATTCCATGGTTCTATCTTGGTTTGTTCAAGTTCTTCCTTGCAAAATACACTTCCTAGGTTACAAGCAAGAATGTGTTCAATGCCACATTAACAAATAATAATTGACAACTGAGACTACTAGTCCAAAACCTGGAGCTAAAAGAAGGTAAGCTGTGTCTAAATATTTTAAAGCTAATCTCCATATCACACAACTAAATATTGTCACTGTTAAAACATTGACAATACAAAAAACTAAATATATAATATTACACACTAAGGAATAACAAAGTGTTAAGAAATAAGGTCTCCCGTGTAGAAACAGAGCAGTCCAAAATAAACAACCTAATGATGCTTCTTAAGGAAAGAAGCATCCAAATTAGAAACTACTATAAGGAAAGTAATTATAAAGATCAGAATGCAAGTTAATAAAATAAAATTAAAAAGTAATACAAAGGATCGGTGTATCGAAGTTTCTTTTAAGGGACAGGGAGGGGATTTGAGGACAGGGTATATGAGAAAGGAGAACAAAAGGAGAAATAAAAAGACTCTTCAAATTGGTCAAGCAAGTTTGCAATGTATTAATTTATTGAATCTGTGTTGTTAAGGTGTCTTAAAACTGTCTGATTGACATTTGTAGTTCAATAAAATTTTTAAAAAAACAAATTGGTCAAGCAATGGCCATGACTCATCCACATGACTGACACTGACAAAAGATCCACAAATTGCAGTACAGGGTTTCAGGATAAATCCTGAGGGGATCTGACTGACCTTGTCACACACAAAAGTTATATTTTTTTTGTTGTTTAGGTCTTCCTTTATCTTGGTCTTAACTATCCAGCAGAAAAGTATAAAATGAGGTATAAAAAGTAAAGCCATATTAATATGCTGAGCTGTAAAAGGCTCAAGTCAACAATTTCTGACATTCCCATCCTACGGATAACCCACTACTACTATTGACTACTGAAATATATTGAATTACTTTGCTGAATTCACATACTTACAATATTTGAATGACAATGGAATACCCATCTGTGACAAAACTAAAAAAGAGGGATGTAAATGAAGGACCATTTTGTAGTGGAAATGTATATATATAAAATAGTTAGCATAGTTATACAGCTATTTTCTCTTAGTTCAATGAGAAGAAAGATGTATACTAACAGTGTTTAGATATCATGTCTGCATCTTGTACCATGAATAACTAGTACAAAGACAACAATATGCAACGTATTAATTATTGTAACTGTCATTCTAACCTGTTTTGAAACTGTCTCATTTCTATTTCTTTCTCAATAAAATTAATAATAAAAATAAAATTTAAAAAGGCTCTAGATGCTTATATATGTACCAATTCCTCCATGATAAATATATTTACACATATTACAAAGATGTAATGATTAAAAATATAGGATGACAACACAAAGTAACAAAAAGACAGTGTCTTTTTGTGTTAAAGAGAAAAAAACAAAACAAAATTTCAAAACAAAGTAATAGGAGGGCAAAAATGGTAAGTACATTGCATATTGTTATCTTTAACAAATTAGTCCTTAGGTGTACTAAATATAGGCATTTGCTTGTCCAAACAACATTATAATAAACTTTTATTTTCAATGAACAAAGAGAAATTGGTAGTATATCTTAATTAGTTAGCTATGATAATGAGAGAGGCAGAAAGATAGACAGAGATTTGCTTTGCCCTTCCCCCATTTTGCCTTTTCTCCCCTCCTAATTTCTTTTTCCTTTTGAAGAGTTTCTCTCATTTTCCAATAAATAGTATATATATATTTTTTTCTTTTCATTTTATTGAAGTACAAATGTCACTCAGACAGTTTCAAGACACCTTAACAATACAGATTCGATAAATTAATACATTGCAAACTGTTTTCATAACATTTTGGTATTGTACAAGGTGCATACATGATATTATATTTACAGATATTATTTTAGCAGATATCTCTTATCAGTGAATAAAGAGTGTAGCTGCATACTTATTTTTTATACCTGAATTATATCAAAAATTCAATAATTATTTTCCTAGTGGATGGCCGTAGTACTAGAAGCCGACATAATTTCCTGTCCAACCACCATTAGTGCAGATCTTGTCTCTCATAGAATTATGTAGAAGCACAGCGTTATCTATCCCAACTGTACTGTCTATACACACACATCATGATTTTTTCTTTCTACAACCCTTCCTTTGTCTACACCTGTCAAAAGTGGACACTCCATTGACATTCAACTAACTTAGGTGCTTGAACTCGACAACACAATCCAACACAGTCCAGCATTCTACAACCATAGTGAGTTATTCAAAGAAATTGTCGACCATAGCTATTTACAGCTCAGCTTAATATTATGGCCTCACGATGTATACTTCATTTTTATACTTTTCTGCTGGATGGTTAAGACCTAGGTAGATCAAGATTTATATACCAACACATGAACTTTATATTTCCTATGTGGTCAGTGAAATCCTCTCAGGGTTTATCTTGTAGTGCTATACATTATTAAATAGTATATTTTTTTATCCTATTTACTCTTTCTGGTTCTTACGCTAGGGAGGCAACAATGTTTACACACATAAAACTGATTTATTTCAGTTATGAGTATAGTCTCAAGTTTAATCCATTGCCCTAGGGTTTATCCTCCTTTATAACTCTAGGAGATCTGATTTTTTTTTCAATTCTTTATATGTTCTAGATATAATTCTTTTGTCTGGGAGATTGTTAGTTAAATTTTTTCCAACTCTGGACTTGTTTTTTCACTCTTCTGATGATTTATTTTGATGTATGAAGGCTTTTTAATAAGAAGACATACCAATTGTTGATTCTATGAAGTATTTCCCAAGGAATTTTGATTTTATTCGTGTAGTCTGTGCCTATACCTATGTCTTCAAGATTTCTACCTACTTTACTCTCCAGTAGATTTAGTGTTTGTGTTTTATACTCCATTGTATCAAAATGCTACTTATTTTTAACCATTCTTTGGTTGATGGGCATTTTGGGTTGTTTCCAAGATTTAGCTATGACAAAATGTGCTGCTGTAAGCATGGCTGCGCATATATCACTGCGGTATGATGTTTTCAATTCCTCTGGGAAAATATCCAGATGGGAATAGCTGCCATGAATAGGGCCTCTAATCCTGAGGACTCTCCGCACTGATTTCCACTGCGATTGTACCATGCTACATTCCCACCAACAATGGACAAGGGTTCCCTTTTCCCACAACTACTATTTGTTATTGGCTGATTTTTTGATGACAGCCATTCTTTCCACAGTGAGAAGAAATCATAGTGTTGTTTTAATTTATAGTCTCTTGAATAACCAGTAGTGTTGAATTTTTTTATGTTTATTTGCTATCTGTCTATGTTCATCTGAGAATTGCATATTCATCTCAAATGCCCATTTTTTTGGATCAGATCTTTCATATTAGGAGGTCTGATTTTTTTTTCAATTCTTTATATGTTCTAGATATAATCATTTTGTCTGAGAGATTGTTGGTTAAATTTGTTCCAACTCTGGACTTTTTTTCCACTCTTTTGATGATTTATTTTGATGTGTGAAGGCTTTGTAATAAGAAGACATACCAATTGTTGATTCTCTGAAGTATTTCCCATGCAATTTTGGTTTTGTTCATGTAGTCTGTGCCTATACCTATGTCTTCAAGATTTCTGCCTACTTTACTCTCCAGTAGATTTAGTGTTTGTGTTTTATGGTTTAGATCTTTAGTCCACTTTGACTTTAGTATAGTGCATGGTGATGGAGCTGAGTCTAATTTTAGTTTTCAGCATGTGGAGAGCTAGACCTTCCAACACTATTGGTTAAAGAGGCTATATTTCCTCCAGTGGACATGTTTGTCCCCTTTGTCAAAGGTAAAGTGGCTGAGTGTACTTGAAGTTGTTTCTGCATCTTCTAATCTTTTTCTGTGATCCTCATGGGTTGTTTCGTTTTGTTTGCTTGTTGTTTTGTTTCGCCTGCACCATACTGAATTTATCACCGTGGTTTTGTAGCAATATTTCAAGTCAGGTATTGTGATGCCCCCTTCCTCTCCTTTGTTGCCCAGAATTGATTTTGCTATTCTAGGTCTCTTATCATGCCACTTGAATTTTAGGAATATTTTCTCTAGTTCCAGGAGGCATGCTAACTGTTGGGATTGCATTATATCTCTACTATTTTGGTAGTATGGCTATTTTCACTATGTAGTTTCTTTCTATTTATGTCAAAGGGATACCTTTCCATTTTCTAATATTCTCATCAATTTCTTTTCTCAGAGTACTGTAATTTTCAATGGATGTGTCTTCGATTTCCATTGTCACATTGATCCCTAAGTATTTCATTATTTGCATGCTATTGTGAAAGGTATCATTTCCCTAATTTCTATCTCAGTGAGTTTGTTTTGTGTACAGGAATACTACTGATTTTGAATATTGACTTTATATACAGCAACATTGCTGAATTTGATTATTAAATCTAGAAATCTTTTGGTGGAGTTTTTCTAATCTTCTAAGAAGAATATCTTGTCATCTGCAAATAATGATAATTTAATTTCTGCATTTCCTATACTTATTCATTTCTCTCTACTATCTAATTGTTCTAGCTGGTTTTTCTAGAACTACTTTGAATAGGGATGATGATCATGTGTTTCTTGTTTTGTTCCTGATATTAGTTTGAAAGTTTTTAGGTGTTTTTCATTTAGTATGATGTTGGCTATGGGTTTGTCATAGATGCATTTTATCAAATTGAGGTCAAGACCTTCTATTCAAATTTGCAGTAGTGTTTTTATCATGACTGAGTGTTGGGCTTTGTTAAAAACTTTTCTCTGTATCTATTGAAAAGATCATGTGATTGTTCTCTTTACCTATTGATATATTATGTTTATTTATTTACATATATTGAACCATCTCTGTATGTCTGGAATAAATTCCATTTGGTCATGGTGTATAGTCTTAATTATTTGCTGCATTCTATTTGCTAGTTTCTGATTGTGGACTTTTGTACCTGTTTTCATTAGAAAGATGGCCTGTTGTTCTCTTTCTGATTTGGTTCCTTCTTCAGCTTTGGTGTCAGGATAATGCTTTTTTCCAGGAATGAATTTGGGGATGTTACTTCCCTTTAAGTTTCATTAAAGGTACCAAGGAGATAGCTCAGTAGAATAAGTGCTTGCCTGAAAAGTACAAGGGACTGAGTTCAATCCCTGGTCAGAAAACAAACAAAAAAAAAAAAAAAAAAGATAAATTTCATTAAAGAGTTTCAGAGGGAATGGCACTAAATTTTCTCTAAATTTCTTGTTGAATTCAGCAGTGAATCCATTGGGGCCTGGGATTTTATCTGTTGGTAGGTTTTTAATGCCATCTTTGATTTCTTTGCTTGATACTGGTTTGTTCAGAAATCCTACATCTTGATTCAGCTTCAGTAAATCACATGTATCTAGGAATCTGTCCATTTCTTCTGCATTCTCCATGTTTGTAGAATATAAGATTTCAAAATAGGTATAGATGATCTTCAGAATTTCTGCAGGGTCTATTGTGATTCCACGTGTTCTATTGTGTGGATTTGAGTCATTTCTTCCCTTTTTGATAAAGTTGAATAAGGGTTTGTTTGTTTTATTCAATCTTTCAAATAACTAACTCTATGATTATTGATTCTTTATAAATTTTTAGTCTCCAAATGTGATAATTTCTGCTTTGATCTTTATACCTTTGTTCTTCATCCTACTCTTCTTTATCTGGAAGTTTGAGGTTCACCATTAAGTTGTTTACTTACACTTACTCTGTTTTACTGATAGGGGTATTCATTGCTATAAGTTTCCCTTTCAGGACTGTTTTCATTGTGTACCATAACTACTGATATATTTTATCATTATCATTTAATGGTAGAAACTGTTCCCTCTCCTCTTTAATTCCATCTGAGACCCATTGGTTGTTCAGCATGGTGCCATTTAATTTCTGTTTTTATGTTCTTGTGGTTTCTTTTGCCTTTGACTTTCAATTTCATTGCACCATGGTCTGATATGTGTAAGATAATTTCTGTTCCTCAGCATTTACTTAAGCATGGTCTATAAGCTAGCATGTGGTCTATTTTGGAGAATATCCTGTGTGCAGCTGAGAAAAGTGTGTATTCTCATGTTGTGAGGTGCAACATTCTGTAGACATCTATTTAGTCTATTTGTTCAGAAGTTTGTTTCAGTTCTAATATTTCATTATTGATATTAAGCTATATTTTTGTGACAGAAGGATATTGAATTTTCCCAGTACAAATTGTATTAGTGCTTAACTGAATTTTAGTATCCATTATTTGTTTTATATAGTTGGGTACACTGGTATTTGTGTATATATATATATGATTACTGTCCCTTTCTCTTGGATTATTTCTTTTACAAGGTTTAATGACTTTATCTATCTATCTATCTTAATCAGTCTTGGCTTGAAATTCACGTTGTCTGAAAATAAAATAGCTATCCCTGCTATTTTATTTATCTCTGGGTTCCTGGCTCAAGGAGTATTGTCTCCCATCCTGTCACTTTCACTCTATAAATTTCCTTTATAATTAAATGTGTTTCTTGAATGCAGTAGATTGTTGGATCTTGCTTCTTGATCTATCCTGACAATCTTTTACTTTTGATTGACAAATTGAGACTATTAACATTAATGGCTTTAAGTAATATGTATTGACTTATCCTTGTCATGTTATTGGACCCTCCCTTCACTTCCCCCACACACCCTCTGTTTAATAGTTGAATGGCCAAGTAGATTCCTTCTGTTGGGATTCATGGAGTTATAATCCTTGATATATATTTCTACAATGTCCTACAGAACATCTTGGAGTGACGTTTTGGTGGCCATAAATTTCTTCTGATGTTGTCATGGAAGTATCTTATTTATCCATCAGTTTTGAAATGTATCTTTGCAGAGTGCATCAATCCTGATGGAAGGTTGTTTTTCCTTTAGAACTTGAAATCCTTCACTCCAGGATTTCTTTGACTTGAGGGTTTGTACTGAGAAATTATCTGTGATTCTGATGGGTTCTCCTTTATAGGTGAATTATTTCTTTTCAATAACAACTTTTAAAACTCTATTCTTGTGTTGTATTTCTGGAATCTTGATTATGATATGCCCAGCTATAGATTATTTTTGATAATGGCTAATTGGAGTAGTATATGCCTCATTTATTATATATCAAATTATTTTTCCCTACCAGTGAAGTTTTTGGCCATGATGTCTGTGAGCAGTTTGTTTGTTTTTTATACCCTCTGTGCTATCTCCTTCTTTTCCATTGACTCCAATAAATCTTGTTATTCTTCTTTGTCTCATCTAGAATATGCTGCATTGATTCCCCATAGTCTCTATTTTTAAGAAATCTATTTTTGTTCATGATTGCTAACCATAAGCCCGTCTCCTGGATATCTGCTTGAACTTGCCTTGTGGATTCTACTTCTTTCCTGTGTTCAGTATTTACAGATTCTATAATTTTCTTAAGCCCCTGTATTTGTCTTAGCCATATCTGCTCTTGAGTTGCTCAGCATAGTTTTCAATGTGGACACCATCTCTACAGTAATCTGAGAAATTGTTTCTGATTTGATTTTTTTTATACGGCTTCATTCACTTGTTTCATTGTTATTATTTCAGAGGGGACAGGTTGCTTTCAGACCATCCCAGCTCACTGCCCTCTCTGCCTTTGGTGAACTGAATGAATGGGGTTGCATGTTGTTTGTCTTCTCATTTTATTTTATTTTCCTTTTCTTTTTCTCTTTCCTTTCTTTTCATTCCTTCTTTTAGTTTAATTCCTGGGGTGATACTTGTAAATTGCCTATAATGGGTTGCTTTATTTTCCCTATTTAGAACCCTTAGGAAATGATTACTTCGCCTAGGTATCTTCCAGGCCTAACTGGTTTTTGGATTTAGAGTCTGCTACGAGATCCTACCTCTTCAATTTGTTGGGGATGAGAAGGTGCTGCCTACTTGGTCCAGCCGTTGGTTCTCTGGCACCATGCCACTCTTTTCTATGACCCTTAGTCAATCTTAATCTTGGAATACCAGGAAGAATATTATGTCATTTCTGACTCAAGTCATACCATCAGTAATAACACTAGAATCAGTGACAGATTGAAGTAACCATTAACTTGCTACCTTTAACCATATCAATTAGATTTGTGGTTATCAAACAAAATCTAAAACAGACTATGAATACATACAAAACCACAAAACAACAAGAGAGAAAGAAAACAAAAAATCCATTTCCAGGTTTGTCTGCACTATTTTTTGGCATGATATTGGATAATCTCAGCCAATCTGCTCCTTCTGGCTGAGACCAGACTCATTTGGTCTGCAACTATCAGCACATCTTCCACAGATCTGAGCCATGCTGGAAGCTTCTAGATGATGCCAGAGGCTACTCTAAGTTCTGAGCTCAGCTGGCCCCATTCCAAGAAGGCTCCTATCCAATTGCTCACTTGTGCACAATAACTGAGTCCTCAGCACTCACCACCAGCTAGTGCAGTCCTTCACATCCACTGCTGCACTTCACTTCTGCATTTCTCAGTGGAGGCCTCTCAGGTCACAAAAAGGTGCCATGTAGACATATATTTGAGCCACTCATCTTGAGCAGTGAGTCCCATCTCAGGAAGAAGGTGCCATTGGCTAACTCCTTCCTCTTTGTTGAAATTTTTCTCTTTACTCTCTCCATTACTTTAGTGTATGCTTCAGGTCCTTCCTGGACCAAGGGAACCTACTTCCCTCTTCTTTATGTTGCTCATATTGCCATATTCTAGTATCTCCCACAGCAACCCTCGGAGAGGCTTTTTCTCTGTTGCTTACAACTCCACCATCTTGGCACTTCACCCTGGTGTGTTTTATACAGCACTGCAAGAAAGAAGGCCTTGAAGGCTGGGAGTATAGCTCAGACACAAAGCACTTGTGTAGCCTGCATGCACACATGACATTCAGTCCTTAGTGCCACTAAATTGAAGAAGAAATGAAATCCTTTGACGCTGAATGATTTTTAGAATATCTACTTTCCCTTTAAGAGCTGAGAGTTCATCCAGTAGGCAGAATTCAGTCTCTGGACTGTAATTTCATGAGAACTCTCTCTCTCTCGAAGCTTCATTTCATGAAGGCTATTTGACGTCCTTGAACTCCAAGTACAAGTGTACTTCATTTTTCTTCAAATTACCTCCAAACAATTACAATTGTATTGCACTCATGCCCAGTAATCCAAATCATTCCTCTAAATTGTCTGCAATATAAAACATAACGAACTTCTTCCCTTGGAAAACATTTTTTTCTGAAATGTATGGTGACTTCTTTTAAAGATTCTTACAAATAGAATTTGTATGTAAATGCTACTTGTAATAAGTGAAGACATACATACTGCACAATCCAGAGATGTTGCCAATAACATGGGCTCCCTCTCCACTTTATATCTTCCCTCTTTGGACTATAATGAAGTTCCTAGGCAAAGTAGGATATCTGTGCACACCTCTGCTCCAGGAACCAACACCAGTGCTCCAAATGGTCTAAATAGCTGTGAAATGTTATCAGGTGAATGTTTTCTAGACTTTTTCATTTTTCAAAGTAAATAAAAAAATTTTGGTGCACAAAATATTTCACTCATCTTTTTCACATCTTCCTTCTCTTTCCTCTAAATAAAAACATTGAGGAATACTATAAGTCTTATTTCAGGAACACAGAGGGAAAGAAACAGGCAGATAGAGAGAGACCCAAAAGAACTCAAGAATCTTGGGTAATAAAAGAGTTGAATTTCCTGCTGCTACAGGCATTGTCCCTGTATTGATGCATTTCTCATCATTGGAAAAAAAATACACGAGAAAATCACTCCAAGAGAAGAAAGATTTATTTTGGTTGTAATTTCAGATATGTTATCCATAGTCACTCAGTTCTATTGGGCCTGTGGTGAGAAGTATCATGGTGGATGGCAAAGCCTACCTGCTCACCTCATGATACCCAAAGAACACAGAGAGTGAGGAAGAGAGAGGGAAAAGATTCAGGGACAGGTTATACCTTTCAAGAGGGCCCCTCCCACTGATGTTCTTCCTCTAACTAGCCCCCACCTTCTGATAATACATTAGTCCATAGACTCATCAATTATCAATGAGTTAGCCCGCTGATGACAGTGGTACTCTCACAATCCAGTCATCTCTCTATGTGCCTCTTAATCCAATCAGGTTGACAATCAAGATTGACTTCACAGTCCCCAATCTAAATATTCTCATTTTGTCCCTTCTCCGGGCAGGCCAGCTCCTCTGGTTTCACATATCCACCATCATTTCTTTCCTACACAGCTCCCTCCCACCTGTGCAATCAATTAGCTTTTCAGAGTATGCTGGTCCATCTCACAACCTTCACAGACATACATGCATAGAGACACACACACCAAACCCAGTTCTTCATCAGACAGCTCAATACCTAATTTCTTTTTTAATTTTCATTTGACAAAATTAACTTCATAATTTATATAATCCAATGTTTGTAATGTATAGTGATTAACAAATTAATAACTTTAAAAATTTAGAAATTTATCACCTCAGATACTTACCTTTTGTGGAAAAGATGTTTAAAATCTACTATCATCAATGTTGAAATATATAGTGTACAAAGTTTTAGCTAAAACTATAGTCATTGTTCTGTGCAATCAATCACTACAGCTTACTGCTGTTTAGCTAAAACTTTGTACACTATGTCCACATTTCTTTTTCCCCCCTCAATTCTCCTGATACTAATTGAGTTTATTGCTGGCTATGGTTCTGTAGACAATGCCTGTGGCCCAGGCCAGTGTTGTCCAAACCTTGAAAATCAATAATATTAGGGACTTTTACAATTTCAGATTACTGTTCTGACACATCGGAGTCTACACAGGATGGGTCTGAGCATCTCTACATTTTAAAGACTCTCCTTAACATTTTGATAATTTTCCATGAGTGGCAACAAATTAAACAGAAAACTCAAAAAAAGCAGGCATTGCTAAGAGACAGAGCTTCCAAGATGAGATAGTTCTGGAATCACAAAAGGTGTCCATTCTCATGCACCTGACCATACCTGCAGATTTTATTCTGAGGACTCTGGTGGGCCAAGAACCTGAGTCATTTTCAATTTTGCAAACATTGCTTTTACTTGATAGTAAGTCTTGAATTATTAGGCACCCATAGAAGAAATCCCTCCAGATAGAACTCAACATAGTCCCAAAATTTTTTTTCCAACAGAATTGGTCAATGATGAACAATTACTAAGATCCTTGTAGCCCAGCAATGCAGAGAAAAATAGATTAATGCTGGGTCCCCGCACCAAAGCACAAGCTACCACAGGTAGTCATAATAACTTCTCCTGGTCTCTATACCTAAGTTGCCTTCCCAACAAAGGTTGATTTTTACCCCCAAGGATATCTAGCAATAATTGGAGACATTTTTGTTACAACTAGGGGAGGAGTTCCTATAGCCACCTACTGGGCAGAGGCCAGGAATACTGTTCAACATCCCCCATGCACAGAACACAACAAAGAATTACCGAAACCAAAATACCAATAGTACAAACCAAATGATAAACTTGATTTAGTTCTAACTCAGTGAAAATCCTTTGGAGTAGTCATCAAAATAGAAAGTTTCTATTCATTCTCTCATCAACTATCTTAAATGTCAACTATGGATTGTGTGGGGGCCATGCTAAGAAGGCTTTAAAGCAAAGAAGAGAGCCAGGGATATAGCTCAGTGGCATAAACACCTGCCTGGCATGTGCAAGTTCTCAAGCTTGACCTTTAGTATCAAAAATATAATAAAAAATAAAGCAAATGAGACATAATCTCTGTCCTTGTGGCACATACAGAGTTGCTGAGGATATGTACACTAGACAAAGATTCACCTAAATTGGAAGAGCTGTAAGGAAGCATAAGCATGAATACTGGTGAGACCTCACCTAGTCAGGGGTCAGATGTGGGTTTCCTGAGGAAACTTTGGTTGGGTAAAATTCTAAGAGATGTATAGGAGTTAACTAAGGAAGAAGAGATAAAAAGAGCTTTCTAGGCAAAGGAAACAGAATATCCAAATATTATGGAAAGAAAAGAACAGAATTACATAGTAGATGTTGAGATATAAGGAGAGAAAATAAGTAGCACCAGAAAAGGCTTTGCTATAGGAGACATTAAAAATAATGATAATAATCTTTTTTTACATTAAGTGTATATTTTAACTGTAAAACAAGAACATGAACAAAATATTTTTAATAATTTCAATTATTTGGCAGCTCATCACCTTATTGCAAGAGACAGTTTGAGCAGTTACTATCTTAATAACAGTGGGAAACCATTCATTCATTCAAATCTTTTAAGTTGAAGATTAGTGAAAGATTGTGGCATGCGCAAGTGGACTCCCAGTCATTGTTGCATATGACAGCTGCCCAGAGGCTTTTGAAGCTGCTATTTTTAAGTCTAATTCATTATGAAATGAAAAACAATAGGACCCCTTTATTAATCCACTGCTTTGTACTCATTCATAAGCTAAGCTACTGCAGTAGATTTGGACAGTACATTTCCAATATTTTGTAATAACTCAATCCTATGAGTTCAGAAATCTTCAAAAACTAAAGATTGACTATATTTAGAAGATGAAAATGCAGAGGTGAAAATCAAAATTATATGACTCAGCCAAAAAAACAATAAAGTGAGAAAAAGAAAAATTGAAGTACATTTTATTGGGGCATACAGAGAGAGGTGAGATTGTCATGTCATTGCAAAGAGATAGGAATGCATTTCATTTCTGAACTTTATAGTTTTACTGTTACCTAGAATTACAAATAATTTATAAAGGTATGCAAGATACCTTAATATTGTGCTGTCCACCGAAGGACACTGTCTTCTGCTGAGGTAGCCTCTTGTGATGCAGTGCAGGCGATTAAACAAAGTGAGCATGACAGAGAGATAATTGCATATTCTATTAAAACCTCTTCTAAGCACCAACAATAAAATACACAAATTTCAAACTAATAAAGGCAAGCACAGAAGTGGGAAGTATTTCAACATAACTTATTATGCCAAGCAGTACAGATAACTGAATAAAACAAAACTAGCTCCCTGTCAGCAGGTCTGTCAGCAGATAATTCATTCGCTTGAGTTCACCAAAAAGAAGGCAGTGTTATGTACAAGAGAGGCCTGGAAATGTTGTGTGTATCAGAAGGATTTGTGACTGTGGCTCTTGGTCAAACTGACAAAGTCTAGTAGGAGATGCCCAGTGCTCCCTTTGGAATTGCTTCTAGAAGGGAACTTGGGTGGAGGGAAGAATGGAACAAAAAAGTCACTTGATTTCTCTGGCCAAAGACAGTCAGTTTAAAAACAAGACCAGAGAAACTGTGAATCTTTTCCAAAGCTTGTATCTGGGGAGTGATGCTGAGGTTCTATGCTGAGTTAACACTTTACTGTAGTTCTACATACCAGATACCTAAGATTAAGGGGGACAAGGAAAAACCCTACACAAGGGCAGTACTAAGAAAGCAGGAATATTTTGACAGGAAATAAACTGTTATTGCTTAAGTCCAATTTTTTGCAAAATTAAAATAGTAGGGAACCTTTATTAATCCAGCACTCTAACTCAGTCATAAGTCAAACCACACAGTGGAAATAAATGGCATTGAAATGACACACATCTGAGATCTAGAAAGGGTAAAAAAAAAAAAAAGCACTGTTATAGTGATAGTTTATGATTAAATTTTTCTCCAGACAAAGGAAATGCATAGTATTTCATAAAGATTACATCTTCATTATTTTTCACAAGTCAGCCAGTTAACTAACAGTGAGTGCTATATAACACTATTTTAATTTCTGTGACAAATTATAACTTAAAAGCATTAATCAGAAAAACTGTACTGAAGTATGACTCTCTGAAGGATGCGCATATGCCCTGTGTGCTTTATCTTTAACATATACTCCCCCAAACCCAAAGATGGATGCAGATGACATTTATAGAAGATATAAACTGTAACTCCCAGACAATGAAGTCATTTATCATTTTGTCATTAAGTTTATAAAAGTATTAGAAAATGAACAGATGGTGGAGGTCATTTAGCTTATATTTTATCTATAGCTAAGTGAATCAATTAAGTTGTAATGCTTCTAGAAGGGGGCTAATTTCCAGCCCAACAGGCCAATCCACAATCTATTTATGAAGGTTTGTTCTACAAGCAAGAATGAGGGCCCTAACCAATCAGAAATTAAAGGATTGCCTTTTGATAAAATAATAGCCTATATACTCTTTAGTATATATGTTTCTTAAAGGATCATTTGAATTCTTAAAAGGTTTTATTTTAAAAAATATATAATTTCATTGTTTAAGATGTATGCTTCTAAGGAATAAAAATCAAGATTACTTTCAACATGTCATCCTGAGGAACTGAGAATTTAGAATTACAAAGGCCTGACCATAGTGGTACGTACATGATATCCTAGCTACTCATGAGGTTCAGGCAGAACGATGAAAACTTTGAAACAATCCATGGCAACCTAGTGAGATTCTATCTCAAAATAAAATTAAAAAAAAAACTTTTGTCATTTCTCAGTGGTAGACCTATTACATAGTGTTATGATTGGCATCTAGATATCCCCCAAAGACTCATACACTCATTGCTAGGTTTTTCCAGAGCTATATGGAGCTAGGTTATGTGCTACTGGGATTAACCATGTGTAGTATTTAGTCCACTGCTGGAATTATTACAGTTCTGTATGTAGCTTCATGGATTTCCTGAAAACAGAAGACCTACTATGACTATGGCTCACACCAGCCAAAAGGTCTTTATCCTGTTTGGGATAAAAGACAAAGGCATCCTCACTGCCTTGATGCTGCTGCTTCTGCTGCTGTTATTTTCTGCTACTGTCCGCCTGCCCCGCCATGACATGAACAGTTTCTTCTCTGTGACACCACCCCACCTTGGAGCAAGCCAGTTATGGATCAGAATCTCTGCAAACCATAAACTGAAATAATCCTTTCCTCTTTTAAGTGTGGGTGTCAGGTATTTTTTCACAGCAATGAGAAAATAGCTAAGACAGATTTTGGTACCAAGGGTTGTGTCATTACTGTGATTATACCTGGCCATGCTGTACAGGAACTTTTGGAAGTGGTTTCTAGAAAAAGTTTGGAAAGGTTTAGAGAAGCAACCTTGGAATGCCATGAGTTAAATTTGATTGGAGATTCTGGTCAGAACTCAGAAGACAACAACATTAATAAAAGTGGAGGTGGAAAAGACCCAGCTCAGCAGGTTTCATTTAGGAACAAAATAATTGGACTCCAGATCATAGGTGTACTATGCTCTGGGCAAAAAATTTGTCTGCATTTTTCTCCACCCTAAGAGACTGCCTAAGACTGGGTTCCAATGTGGTGTACTAATTAATCGTGTGGAAGAAATATCAAGGCAGTCTAATGGTGAGGAGGCACAGTTACTGTTCGGAGATTTTAGTCAGCTGCACCTTGAAAATTAAGAGCAAAACAGCACAGCAGACTGATTTTTTGAAGTTTTGAATTTAGCCAAAAAGAAAGCACTATTAAATTTGCAGCTTTGAAAAAAACAGCAGAGGAGAACTTGGTTGCTAAAAGAGAGCAAAATGATAGAAAAGATGCCCTGAAGGGGCACCGCAAGAAGCAGCAAGACTCTTGCAGCCTCAAAATTACAAAGGTGAAACACTTTGCTTTGAGAAAACAGCCCCAGAGCACTATGTTCCAGAGTGACAGCTGCCTAGGGAACTTTTTTCTTAAAATGGGATTTGTTGTGCTCAGCAATCTAGGCACTCAACTGTTATAACCAAGAGAAAATGAGACTTGGCCACTATGCCAGCTGGCAGTACACTTGACATCTTCCACGTGGTGCTGTTTTCAGGCACATTCAAAATGCAAGAGTTATGGGGTCAGGAAGGCTTTAACCCAGATTTCTGTGGAAGTGCACCCTGAGAAAGCAATGTGTGAATCAGGGAGCATGAAGTCAAAGGTGTAGTGGAGACCCCAGAAGTTTAGAAAAGCCAGGAACATGTATCTTTTGAGGAAAGCCACAAAGAGTAAGCAAGGCCAGCTCAATAAAAAATCCATGGTCCTTTCCATCCCCATATTTGTACCTTTTAGAATGGAAAATTTTGTCTTGTAGCACTGTATATTGGAAGTGTTTAACTTTCTTTTCATTTGTACAGGAGCTTGTAGCAGAGTGTTACTTAAATCTCAAAGAAGACTTTAGACTTGGACTCTTCAATACTGCTAAAACTGGAATCTGGCCTCTAACATCAAAATGTGAATTGTTAAGTATGGCTTAGCTATTATCTTCTTAGTTAGCTAAAGATATCAATTTTTATTCTACTTTAAGAAAGCCCTTTTCGTCTTCCTACACCAAACTATGAAATGTCACATCACAAAGACTGCTAAGGGAGAGAGGCCCTTCCATCACTCATCACAATGGACAAGACCTAAGATTCATGAAGCACTTTGAACTACTCTTATAAATGATATTTTTGTTGTTTAAACAAGAGACTCGTATTTCTTTTGGGAATCTCACTTGCTCCCACATATATTTCAAGCTGTGAAATGCTTCCCTGGTACAGTATAATCAAAAAGCACTATGCATTTCCGCAGAAAACATGATCTCAAAGAATGATTCTAAGCCAGGATTTACATATTTGCCCTAGAAATCAAGACCAGTAAATCTCTGAGCTTCATAGAAAAAATTGTAATAAATTAGTATAAAGAATTAGAGATGTAACACATGATCAGATTGGTTTGGGGGTTAAGAAGAACATTCCAATGTTATTATTTATGAAGTAATTTTATACAGACTAAAAAACAATTTAAAAATTAGAAATGATGCAGAGTTTCAAAAAATACGCTGAGAGAAATTCATTTGCCTTCACAAAATCTATTGTGCTTTTCAGATTTTATTTACTTTTCAAGTTCTGAGACAAGAGAGCTAATACAATATTTATACATTTGGATCTAATTTATTTCATTTATGAGTATCATTCCATTTATCTACAAAAGCATCAAGTTTATTTTTTTATAGCTGAGTATTATGCCATTGTACAAAAGCACCTTATTGTTTTACCCAGTCCTCAATGCATGGGCATTTCTGTTGTATCAAAGACTCAGCTATGAAAAATTATATTGCTAAGAAGGTGGGTACACATTATTACTGTGGCATGATACTTTAAGTTTTTTTGGGAAAATACCCAGAAGGTGAATAGCTGGGTTGAATGGGACCACTAATCCTAGTTTTTTGTTTTTCTTAATATTATTAAGAAACAAATAGCAATGAGAAAGTTTCAAAACCAATTGATAAGACAGCTTCAATCATCAATACAATGCATATTGTTGTCTTCTTAGTGGTTAATTAATAGTAGAAGATGCAGACATAATATCCTGTCTGAACACTATCAGTACTTCTTCTCATTGAATTAAGAGAAAGGAGCTGCACACCTATTATATTTTGTATATACCGATACAAAATGATACTTCATTTGAATTGCATTTTTTGTCTAGTTTTGTTAGAGATGGGTATTCCATTACCATTTTAGTATTGTAGGTGAGTGAATTCAGCAAAATAATCCAATATAGTCCATTAGTCCATAATAGAAGTGGGTTGTCCATAGGACTGTCAATGTCAGTTGTTGACTTGAGCCTTTTACAGTTCAGTGTATTAATATGGATTTACTTTATGTACCTTGTTTTATACTTTCCTAGTGGATGGTTAAGACCAAGAAAAAGCAAGACATATATAATAAGAAGTGTAACATTTGAATCTCACAAGTTCAGTCAAATCCCCTCAGGTCTAATCCTAGTTTTTTGAGGAATCTCCACACTGATTTCCACAACGGTTGTACCAATCTACACTCTCATGAACAGTTGATAAGAGTTATTTTTATTTAAATACAACTATATTTTAAATTGAAGGGTGAAAAATAGAAGCAAAAAAAATAGAAAAAATAACATAAACAGGGTAACATACAATAATACATGTGTTACAGATTTTCAAAACAGGGATAGCATATATATATATATATATATATATATATATATATATATATATATATATATATATATATATATATATAAAATATGGATCAGCAATGCACAATAGAAGTGGGTTATCCACAGAAGTTATTGACTTGAGCCATTCACAGCTCAGTATATTAATATGACTTTACTTTGTATACCTCCATTTTTATACTTTTTTGCTGGATGGTTAAGACCGAGTTAAAAAAAAAAAAGATCTATATAACAAAAAATGTAACTTTTGTATCAGATAAGGTCACTCAAGTGCCCTCAGGGTTTATCCTGTAACCCTCTATGGCACTTTGTAGAACCCTTGTCAGCGTCAGCCATGCGGATGAGTCACGGCCATTACTTGACTAATTTGCTGTCTGTGGCAGTCCAAGAGAAAGTCTTCTCTAAATGTGGCTCTCCTTAGGCACACTATACATCAATGAATGCATTCCTCTATGGCCCCATAATCTCCTTGCTCAGAAAATTTGGGGCACAACTGAGTTACATGATGTTACAGTATAAATTATCCTATGTCCTGAGTCTTCACTGACCTTAAAAGACTAGGTCCAAAATGTTGGCTGACCTTGCAGCCTTTCTTTTTCTCCAGGTTCTGATCTGCAGTCTTAGGTTGTTATTCCTCCAGAATAGAAGCTTACTATTACCCTGCAACATATGCAGTTCAGTTTACCCACATTATTAGTCTAAATATCACACATCATAGGCATAACATGGAACATATATTTCCCATCAAGTATTGAGATACTAAACTCTAAGTCCATACAGAATATGAAGAAGAAAAAAAAATTAAATAGGAATTAACACTTATGTATATTTACATAGATATTTAGAAATCTATGCATATATAGCATTGTAGCAGGACTGCTTATGACTTTTTTGTCTTTTTTTTCATTTATTACCCTATAAAAAATGTATTTGAAAGATAGTATAGTAATAGGTGATATGTCATGACAAGCACATATTTAGAAGACCACAATGACAGGCATTTGAAGTGTGACCCTTCTATTACACTTTGTTAAATTCAGTGCAGTTGCTTGGTTCACAGGTATCAGCACACATAGTTAGTTGGGGTGAGAATCCTATGAATTAACTACTAGTTTCAAAAATGTCCTGATGTTTCTCAGGATTATTGTCTTACCCATCTAGTGTGTATAAATGAATGGTTTTGCACCTGTCATGTTTTGCAGCTTTTCTCCTTGCCCTGTCCTCATTGTCCAATCCTCAAGTTCTCACTTTCCTTTTAATTGTGTTATACATTTCTATTTGCAATTCTTCTTTTGAATTATACTAGGGAGACAATATGATATTTGCACATGTGGGTCTCATTTATTTAGCGTATATCTTCAAAAGGCATCCACTGAAATATAAAGGCTTTAAGTTATTCTTTACAACTGAGTAATATTCCATTGTATAAAAATACATCTTTTTCAACTATTCCTCATGTGATGGACATATTGGTTGTATCCAAGATTTTTCTATCATAAATTGTGCTGTTATAAACATAGGTACACATATATCACTATGATATGATGTTTTCAGTTACTCTGGGAAAATTCCAAGTGGGAGTATAGCTGGCTTGAATGAGATTTCCAGTCCCAGTATTTTAAGGATTCTCCACACTGATTTCCATAATGGTTGCACCAGTCTACATTCCACCAGCAGTGGAGAAGGGTTACCTTTCCCCACAACCTCTCCAACATTCGTGATTGGTTGATTTCTTTATGATAGCCATTCTTTCTGGGGTGAGATGGTATCTCAATGCTGTTTAATTTGCATTTCATGGATGGCCAGTGATATGAGCATTTTTTCATATATTTACTCTCTTCTTTAACTTCATCCTCTGAGAAATGTGTGTTCATCTCAGATGCTCATTTCTGCATTGTGTCTTTAAATTTAGGAGCCCTAATATTTTTTAGTTCTTTATAAATTCTAGAGAGCAGACCTTTGTCTGAGTGTTTATGAGTTAAATTTTTTTCAAAATTTGTGGGTTTATCCTTTCACTTTGATGGTAATTTCTTTTGACATGCAAAAACTTCTCAACAACAGATGGTCCCAGTTGTTAATTCTTTCAAGTGTTTCCCATGAGAATACATGTTTGTTCATGAACTCTTTGCCTACCCCTATGTGTTCAAGAGTTCCTCCTAATCCATTTTAACTTTAGCTTAGTGCATGGTGATAGATCTGGGTCATCTGTTAGTTTTCAACATGTGGAGAGCCAATTTTCCAGCAACATTTCCAAAAGTTAAAGAGGGGGGCGTGGCCCCCGAGCGCACGGCCTGGGCACGGTGCAGCCCGGGATGCGGCGGCGCTAGAGCGCGCGAGTGTCGGCCCGCACCATGGCCAGCCCGGCGGGCGCGCGGAACGAGGACTGGGACTGCCGGAGCCCCGAGGCGCAGCGGCTGGCGGAGGCCCAGCTTGCAGCAAAGCGAGCAGCCCGCGGATCTCCGAGAGATCCGCATGAAAGAGCTGGAGCGGCAGCAGAAGGAGGTTGAAGAAAGACCTGATAAAGAATTTACTGAGAAGGGCTCCCGCAACATGCCGAGCCTGTCTGCGGCCACACTGGCCTCGCTTGGTGGCACCTCCTCCCGGAGAGGGAGAAGCGACACCTCCATCTCCATCGACACTGAGGCTTCCATGCAGGAGATCAAGGACTCGCTAGCAGAAGTAGAAGAGAAATACAAGAAGGCTATGGTCTCCAATGCTCAGCTCGACAATGAGAAGACCAACTTCATGTACCAGGTGGACACCCTCAAAGACGTGCTGCTGGAGCTGGAGGAAGAGCTGGCCGAGGCCCGGCGGCAGTGCGAGGAGAAGAGCAAGGAGTTGGAACGGGAAAGGCATGCACACGGCATCCTGCAGTTCCAGCTGGCCGAGGTGAAGGAGGCACTGCGGCAGCGGGACGAGATGCTGGAGGAAATCTGACAGCTACAGCAGAAGCAGGCAAGTTCTATCAGGGAGATAGCCGATCTCCAGGAAACAATAGAGTGGAAAGACAAAAAGATAGGGGCTTTAGAGAGGCAGAAAGAGTTCTTTGACTCCATAAGGAGCGAACGTGATGACCTTAGAGAAGAAGTAGCGAAGCTGAAAGAGGAATTCAAGAAACATGGAATAATCCTAAATTCAGAAGCAGCTACCAATGGAGAAGCTGCAGACACACTAAAGAGTGTTGGGAGCCCGAGCCCCACCAAGATGACAAAAGAAGAGATAAACACCCTCAGGTCATCTGGGGATGGGACACTAGGAAGAGCCAAAGAAGTGGAGGTGGAAAAAGAAATTGTGGAGAATGTGGGGAAAAGAGAAATCTTGCAGAATACTGAGCAAGAACAGCACCAAGAGGATACGGCCCAGGATGGTGCCGGTGGAGAGGAGCCTCATCCTGGTGAGAACGCTGAGGATCGGAGAACCTCTGGAGACTTGGAAAATGCTGAATACGTGGAGCGAGTTGGGAGCCAAAGTCCAGAGAACCCTG